>JXCR01145218.1:112128-134973 GCA_002079205.1 Phalaenopsis hybrid cultivar | reverse complement strand
GGTTCCCTCGTTCCGGCATCATTATTTTCTATTGGATTCACTTAGTCCAAATGAACTTATCAAACCCAACTTAATGAGTTCCATAATTTCATTTAAATTTTGGGAAGCCTCATTAGCAACCGTAGGTTGCCTCCTCCGAGGGATTCCTGATCATCCGAGACTGTGGGAAGCCTCGTTAGCAACCGTAGGTTACCTCCTCTGAGGGATTCTCGATCATCAGATAGAGACGTCTTAATTTAGTTGCAATTGTAGTTTTGTGTGATGTTTGTGATTAAATTTTGAGCTGTTTTATATTTAAATTTAGTTGAAGTTGTGGTTTTGTGTGATGTTTGTGATTAAATTTTAAGTTGTTTTATATTTCGAATAGTTGAAGTTGTAGTTTTGTGTGATGTTTGTGATTAAATTTTGAGTTGTTTTATATTTTTTCGTTAGCAACCGTAGGTTACCTCCTCCGAGGGATTCCTGATCATCCGATAGAGACATCTTAATTTAATGAAGTTGTAGTTTTGTGTGATGTTTGTGATTAAATTTTGAGTTGTTTTATATTTTGAATGTCGGAAGTTGTAGTTTTATGTGATGTTTGTGATTAAATTTTGAGTTGTTTTATATTTTGCATGTTCAGTTGTGGTTTTGTATGATGTTTGTGATTAAATTTTGAGTTGTTTTATATTTTGAATGTTGTAGCGTTGTAGTTTTGTGTGATGTTTGTGATTAAATTTTGAGTTGTTTTATATTTTGAATGTTGTAGAATTTTGAATGTTGTAGCGGGTTTTGTGTGATGTTTGTGATTAAATTTTGAGTTGTTTTATATTTTGAATGTTGTGGCGATTACCTTCTCCAAGGGATTCCCGATCATCCAATAGAGACATCTTAATTTAGTTGTAGCTGTTATTTTTTGTGGGTTTGTATTAAAATTTTGAGTTGTTTTATATTTTGAATGTTGTGGCGGTGAATTTTATCTTGATTGATTTTAATTTTTGTTTTGCTTGAGTTGTTTTATATTTTGAATGTTGTGGCGGTGAATTTTATCTTGGTTGATTTTAGTTTTGCTTTCGGGTTATAATTATAGTTAACATGCAAGTTTATATAGGTAAATGCAAGCATGAAACATGTAAGAAAAAGTCAAAAGAAAGACGAAACTATAAACTGTAAAAGCGTACCTGGTGAGTCTTCTCGTTCCACCACCTGAAACTTGAAAATGCATGTGAGGGCATTTATGAAGAGCAGGAAAAGTAGAGTTCTGAGGGGTTTTCCTAACTCTATGCTGTTTTTTGGTAAGTCCTTAAAAGCTTAGATAAGGATGATTTCATTAAGCGAAAATTATTGAGTTTAATAGGCCTGTGAGGTACCCAACAAGTTAGGAGAGGAAAGTAGGTCCATGTCTCCCTCTCACCAACTATTGAAAAGCCTCAAGTCCATTTAATTTTATAATGTTGCTTAATGGTTCATCCTGCAAATATCCTTAATGCTCAGTGAAAATTGATGTCCCAATTATCCCTAAGAATAGGGTAATTATCACTTATGATTCAATTTAAGAATTATGTGGGTGAAGACCCTTAAATGGGCAAATTAGTGTAATTTGGACACTTAGCCAAATTTTAATCCTAATTGGGCTTAGTGGTGTGCCCTTAAAGAGGCAAGTCAGTGTAATTTGAACACTTAGCCAAATTTTTAAACCTAATTGGGCTTAGTGGTGTTTTAAGGATGTTTGATTTAATTATGTTTATTTCTCTAATCCTCATTTAGTCAATTTTGATTTAGCTTAAGTCATCACTAAGCCCTTAAGACCTAGGTGAGTGTCTTAATTAGTTTTAAAAAGGTTAAGTTTTAAGTAGTCATGATTCATGATTTGAATTTTATTTGAATGTAAACATAGGGGTATTAAATTGATTAATTATTGACTTCAAAAGTCNAAAGTCCTATGGCTAGACCCTAGGCTATTAAAGAGGAAAAACTAAACCTCAACAAAAAATGAGGTCAACAATCATATGAATTACTTTCTCATTCATACAACCTCAAGTGATTCTTTCCAATTGTTGACTGAGATAATACCAACCCGGTTCTTACATGTTCTCACAACAAGTTTTAACATCTGGATAGGCCAAATGAAGAAGTAAATGAAGTTTGGATTTAAATCATCACAACTTCTTCCAACATTAAAGATCAATACTCTCCACAACATCCATCCAAAACTTAATATTTAAATCATCACAACTTTTTCCAACATTAAAGATCAATACTCTCCACAACTTCCATCCAAATAAATCATCACAACTTCTTCCAACATTAAAGATCAATACTCTCCACAACTTCCATCCAAAACAATCATCACAACTTCTTCCAACATTAAAGATCAATACTCTCCACAACTTACATCCAACACTCATCACAACTTCTTCCAACATTAAAGATCAATACTCTCCACAACTTCCATTCAAACTTTAACTACTTATCATTTTATGGAAAAATATAAAAAAACTACTCAAAATCCATGGAGAAAACAAAACCACATTGTAGTTTAAAAGTAGAAATCATTGTCAAACCAACAAGAAGTCTCGATTAAAACCAAAAGTAGTTAAAAAAAAGATAAAAATATATCTCAAATCGTCCACCAAAAGCTTGAAGTTCATTTGAATCTCTTCTCTTTTACAACACTCTCAAAATAAACTAAAAAAAAGGATAAAGTAAATTTTTGTGGTGCCTGAAAATCTCTCCAAACTCCTTAGAACTCCTCTTCTTCTAACTCTTTTCAGAACTTTCAAGCACCCCCTTCAAATGTCTCAACTTCCTTCTTTTATAAATCTCAAAAAGGTGCATTAGAAACTTTTCAAATTGTGTCCGCATTCGATGAATCCTCCAAAGGTTACCTCCTTTTAGAAGTCTTTTAAACATATTTTAATTCTTAGTGGTCATAACTACCCTCTTAAGCCAATAGGTGCATTAAATACCTCTTCAAAATTCGGCCAAATGAGGAAAACCGCCAAATAACTTCCTCTGTCGCTTAGTTTCACCGACACTTAGGTGCCAAAACACTTAGCACAATTTCCTCCTTTTTGCTCTAAATTTGATCTATTTTCACTCCTTTAAGCATTTTTCACCTTTTTACTAATACCTGAGAAAAACACACAAATAACTTCCATTAAAGTGTAATTTCTAAAAAATATGAATAAAAATATGTCTAAGAACTCTATATATTTTAGGTGTATCAAAATACCCCAAAATTAAAATGTTATGGTATGGCATGTATATTTCAGGTGTATTAAAATACCTTAAGTGACACTTCAATCTTTAAAAACTAAATAAGTATGGTATGTATAGAGTTTCTTTAGGAGTTACTAAAATTTAGATTTAGAAATATAGTAGTCCAATTTTGAAAAAACAATTCAGTAAATGAGACCAACTTAAAGTTTAGAAATTTTTAAAGTTAAGAAATATGAAAATATGAGTTCCTATCTATTTCAGAAATATTGTTGATTTTCCAAGTTTAGAATTTAGTCCTTTTATTATCTTCACTTAAAAATTTTTATTAAGAATAATTTTACTTACTATATTATATTTTTAAGCTAGAGATTTTCTCAAGTCATATACTTTAAAAAGATCAAATGTGGAACCAATTTTTGATTAGGCACTAATCATCAAGCTTCTCCTCCTTTATATATTTTCTTTTACTTTTCCTTTTTCTTTTTTGTTTTTTTTTTCCTTTTCAGGCAAGGATTACTATATTTGGGTAGGTCTTTAATAATTTTGAATCACACTTCTTCTTTCTTAAAGCAAAGTCCTGATATAAATATTTTACTTAAAAATATAATAATAGTTTTGAAAGTTATTATAATAAAAGAAATTTAAGTATTAAAAATAAAAGTCTAAATTTCTAAAATTTTCAAATATATAAATTTTCTTACTAAAGATAGTTACTTTTATTAAACATTTTCTCCACTAACAACTTTTAACTTAATGTTTTTCTTCATTACTAAAATTTTAACTAAATTTTCTTACTCTTTTCTAAAATTAAATTTTACTTCCCTAATATAACTTCATATACATGATCATTTTTCTTTTAAAATCAAATTCACTTGTAGTAGAATTGAGAACAAATAAAATTCGAGTTTTTAAAATATTTTCATCCCCCTAAACTTAAATTTTTAACAAGAATAAACAGTTTAGCGTCAGATATAAATAAGCAGGAATGAACATTAAACGAACATACTTACAAGAATTTTTATATCCTAAGTATACAAATATAAAACTAAAACAGGAGTGAAATTAATTTTTGATTAGTTTTCTATCATTTTCATTTCAATTCAACATGTAGAGATTTAATAGACTTCTAAGTAGTGGGTATAAACATAAAAGCATGTTAACACACTACCTTTGATTTCACAGTCTCAACATAAAAACAAACAGTCTAACAAGATAAAAGAAAATTACAGGGTAGCAGTTTCTGAGTTTCAAAGTTAAGATCTATGCTAGCAAGATTTTCAAATTTACAAAAGACATAGAATTAAGTTAAGTTCTTAACTAAGTAAATCAAAGTACTAAACACACAATAAAAGATACTACGCTGGAATTTAAAATAAAGTACTAACAATTACAAACATCACAATATCAACTAAACAAAAGAATCCAACACATCATAAAGTCCAAATAAACATACAACTACAAATATAGCAAGTCGAGACCACATAGTCCAAAACATGATACAAAAATAAATCTTCTAGTCCTACTCCCCATCCTCTCAATCACCATTTTCCCAAACATCTGCAGGCTCATAATTAGGGTATTGTGGATATGGTGGAAATTGCACTCTTGGGTTACCCCTGATGAGGTTCTCCAAAGATGAGTAAAATTTAACTTCATAATCACTTTTTCTCATATTATACCTATCAATATGCTCTACAAAACGCTCTAAATTCTGAACTTTATCAGCGGTACAATTTATATTGTTCATCATCCTTTGTAATAATTGATCTTGGGTCTCAGTAGACTCACCTCTAGAAGTAGAATCACTTGAAGTAGATGGTCTAGATGTAGAAGCAGCAGAGGTAGAAGAACAAGACGTCTCCATTCCATAACTCCTAGAAAATCCTCCTCTCCAGCCGAAAATAGAATGTTCAGAATATGTCTTCACATTTATGTTTATGATAGGATTTAGAGGCAACTGTACTTCCTCCCAGCTATCATAATTCACTCCAGTCTGCTCACATAAAGAAAAGATCAAGGAAGAAAATCCTAGACTTGCAGTAGTAGTGGTAGTGGCAGAACTGATGATAGTCTGACATATCAAATCTCCAATGTTGATGAGCTTTCCTTCCTGGATACAATAATTTATCATCGTTTTCTCTCTGGTAACTTCACTAAGATGATTTTTAGGTAACAGACGGGCATAAATAAAATAGTGCCATGCCTTTGAAGGTGCACTTAACTTTGACGTGGCAAAGTTGACTCTCCTCTCATTAGTTATCTTCCAGAGTCTTCTTCCAACAGTAAAATAAGAAATAACCTCATCTAGCTCCATCTCATTTGGACTGTAATTTGCATAAGAACATAAGGTATTCGGTGGCAAAATGGTATAATAAATTGATTACCTCCGATGAAAAAGGTACTAACTTTCCTCGAACCATGACTCTATCATCTTCAAATTCAGAGAGTTTTGCATAGAACTCCCTAACAACATAAATAACTGCAATAGTAGAAAAACAACAAAATTGTTCCCACTATCGGTGAACGATCAGTTCTTCAACATATCCACTTGGATTCTTAAAACAACGCTCCTGAAAAAGCTTTCGTAATTGCAACGCATCACTGTACCTATCTTGAGCCTTCGAACTAAAAAATTTGTTCGAATCAAAAGGGCTCTTTCCTTTACTCCTCTACATTCTTGATGCCATTCTACAAATTTATATAATTCTAAAATCAAGTCTAGAATACTAAACTAAACTTCCAAAAGCTTAAACTACACTTCAAATGCAATTTACATAGAATTTTCCTCATTTTTCACCATGAATAGTGAATTTTTGAATTCGTCTAAATGTACTCAAAATACATGGTGAAAATCCAAATTTTTTGCATAGAAGTAAAGCTCTTACCTTAAGAAATCCGAATCTAGCAATTTTTTCTTAATTCCGCCAAGAAATCTCGACTTAATTGTGTGCCCTAGCTCTCTTAAATCACAATTTTGAGAGTTTGAAGTTGACAAGAGGGTGAAGAATGGTGATTTTCATGTTAATTTTTCACTTTTAACTGTTCACGAATTGATTTTTTGTGAAACAACGCTTAAGCATGGATAAGTGGCCCTTAGGTGCCTGCCTCTCTGGTTACATCGCACTTAAGCACGAGATGTGGTGCTTAGGTGCTAGTGCACGATTTTTGAGATTTTTAAATTTAAGTAAAATGCACTATTCGTCTAAGTATACCACCCCTAAATGGTCTCACGACACTTAATTGACTATTTTCATCTCCTACAGCTCTCCTCTCTCTCAGAATTCTCTAATATAACTATTTCAATTTGAGGCTAAAAATAACACTAATTTTCACACAAACAAGCACATATATTAATTCACAAACAGTTACAAGTACACGTAGTACATAATTCTCAATCCAAATAGTCTTGTACTAGAAACAAAGACCTAACAAACATTCACAATTAACACATAAAAGTCATAAATACTAAAAACAAAACTTAAACACTAACACATAAACACAATGACCCCTAACAAACAAACTTTGACATCAAAATTAATTTCATTCTTCATTTGATGGGACAAAGGCAATCAGAATATAAAGTTGATAAAACAAACGGTGGTGACGTGCTATGATACTATCTTCTTCAATCCATTTTTGTTTAAGAAACATCTCCTTATTCATTTCCTCTACATAACAATTACAACTACATTGAATTTTCAATTTTCATCCAATATGCTCAAGATGTGCATGAATCTCAATTACCTTGGTCTCAAGTAAAGCCATAGTAGTCTCAATTTTGTTTATCTTTTCTGATATTCCTTCAATACTAACAGCTAGGAAACCATTATACATATTCTGTGCATATTAACTAATGAATATCTTCCTCATGGTCTCTTCCTTCTTCTTTAAATCCATCTCCCATGAAGACATTTTCTCTAAATCTCTCTTTCTCTGAGACTTAGGGCTGAAAATGATTAGGGGTGAAATTCCTTCACAAAACCCCTTCTATCCATAGGGTTAAATCCCTCAAATAACTTCTAGACACATCTAGGAACTACCTTGGCACGTTTTTACTAACTAATTGGTAGTTAAACCTTCTAGAATTCTAATTTCACACATGTTTTTTAGCTACCACGCTTAAGCACTGATTATTGTCGCTTAAGCGCCAGTGCACATTTTTGCACCAGTCAACTTAACGTCCAAATTCTCATTCTGACTTGTGTAGGTCACTAAATAAAGTCTTAAAATCAATGCTAACAAATAATAGCTTAAAAATACTACCCCAATTTTTCTTAATCACACAGAAACGACAATCAAAGCAAAACATAGAGATAATTATGGGTTGTCTCTCACAAAGCGCTTGGTTTAATGTCATCAGCCCGACGTAACCAGTGCTTATTCTTGTTGACCCAACATCATTTTTTCATTAAATTTATGCTGATCCCCTATAAAATATGGTTTCAATCTACGAACATTCACTTTAAATATTTAATCAGCCTTAGGATCTTTAATATCCACAACTCCATAAGGATACATTTTTATCACAACAAATGAGCCCATCCACCTGGACTTAAGTTTGCCTGGAAATAATTTTAACCTTACAATATAGCAAAACTTGTTGCCCTAACTGAAAATTTTTAGTAAAAATCATTTGATCATGCCACTTCTTCATCTTTTCTTTGTAATTCTTAGCACTTTCATAAGATTCATTCTTTATCTCTACAAGCTCATTTAATTGCAATAATCTTTTCTCACCAGCATCTTTCAAATTATAATTGAACTCTTCAATTTCCTAATATGCTTTATGCTCAAGTTCAACTGGTAAGTGAAAAGATTTCCCAAATATTAACAAATATGGGGATATTCCTATAGGAGTTCTATATGTAGTCCTATAAGCTCACAATGCATAGTCAAGTTTGATTGACCAATCCATTTTTGTTGGATTCAAAGATTTTTCCATAATTCTTTTAATTTCTTGATTGGATAATTCAACCAAACCACTTGTCTGATGATGATAAGCAGTAGCAATTCTATGATTTATATGATGTTTCTTTAATAACTTCTCTACTATGACATTTCTGAAATGACTTCCCCTATAAGTTATGATAACTCTCTGCATCCCAAATCTACAAATATGTTTGTTTTCAAAAATTTTGCAACACTTTGAGCATAACATCTAGGTAAAGCAACATCTTCTACCCATTTGGATACATAGTCCACTTCTAACAAAATATATAAATTTTTGAAGGATTGTATAAATGGTCCCATGAAATTGAATCCCCAATCATCAAATATTTCAACTTCTAGCATTTAATTTAGGGGCATCTCATTTCTTTTAGAAATATTGCCTACTCATTGACATTTATCACAAATTTTGATATAAGTATTAACATCTCTAAAAATAGTAGGCCAATGGAATCTAGATTGTAAAATTTTGTATGTTGTTTTATCAACACCAAAATGTCCCCCAAAATTAGAATTATGACATTCTTTGGATAATTTCATAAGTTTTTTCTAATGATACACATCTTTGAATAATCAGATCATTTCCTTGTTTATATAAAAATGGGGTTTCCCCAAAAAAATTCTTAGCTTCAGAAATAAATTTCCTCTTCTCTTGGTATGTCATTCCATAGGGTATAATATCATTAAAAAAAAGTTCACAATTTTGACATACCACAAAACACATCACTCATTAATATTGAACAATTTTTCATCTAGAAAATGTTCATTAATTTCTTTTTGAAACTAGAGTGGTTTTTATAAATCAAGGCTTGACAAATGATCAGCAATTTGATTTTCAGTCCCCTTTTGATCTACTATTTCAAAATCAAATTCTTGCAAAAGAAGAATCCATCTATAAGTCTAGGTTTATCGTTCTTCTTTTTCATTAAGTACTTAATAGCAGAATGATCTGTATGCACTACCCAAAGAGTTTCAAATAAATATGATCTAAATTTATGAAAGGCATATACAATTACTAATAACTCATTTTCCAGTTAATGTATAATTAATTTGAGTTTCATTAAGAGTTTTACTAGCATAGTAAATAAATTAAAAAATTTTATCATATCATTGTCCTAAAACAACTCCAATAGCATAATCACTAGCATCACACATGAGTTCAAAAGGTTTTTCCAATCTGATGAAACTATAATTGGTATAGTGATTAATTTTTCTTTTAATAACTCAAGCTTTTAGGCACTCTTCATCAAAATTTAAAATTGAATCTTTCTCCAGTAAATGACATAAAGGCTTAGCAATTTTTGAAGTCTTTAATATTTCACCAGTAGAATCCAACATGTCCTAAAAAACTCCTAATTTCTCTTAAATTTGTTAGATAAGTTAAATTAACGATCACTTGAATTTTAGCAGGATCTACTTCCATACCATATTCTTATATTTATTTCCTAATACAATTCCTCCTACTACCATAAATTGACATTTTTCCCAATTAAGGACTAAATTTGTGTCTTCACAGTGTTTAAGAACTTTAGATAAATACTTCATAAATATAAGTCAAATGAAGTTCCAATCACTGAAAAATGATCCATAAATACTTCAATCCCTTTTTCAATTAAATTACAAAAAATTGCCATCAAACATCTTCAAAATGTAGCAGAGGCATTACATAAATAAAAGGACATTCTTCTAAAAGCAAAAGTACCATACAGACTGGTAAAAGTTATTTTCTCTTGATCCTCAGGAGTTATTTATATTTAGTGATAACCAGTATATCCGTCCAGAAAATAAAGTATTTATGCCTAGCTAGTCTATCCAGCATTTGATGTAGAAAAGGTAATGGAAAATGATATTTCCTAGTGACAAGATTTAATTTTATATAATCAAAGCATATTTATCACCCTGCAACTTGCCTAGTAGATATTAACTCATTAAGTTCATTCATAGTCACAGTTACTCCTCCTTTCTTAAGAATACAGTGAATTAGACTAACCTATGCACTATCTGATATAGGGTAGATAATTCCAACATCTAACAACTTTAAAATTTCTTTCTTTATAACTTCTTTCATAACATGATTCAATCTTCTTTGAAGATCAGCCCTGGGTTTGTAGTTCTCTTCCATATGAATTCTATGCATAAAAAATGAAGGATTGATTCTTTTAATATCAGCTATTGTCCATCCTAAGGCTTTCTTAAAATTTTTAAGAATTTTCATCAATCTTTCTTCTTTTTCATTGTTAACTTTAAGGAAATTATAATTGGTAAAGTAGAAAAGTCTCCTAAAAAGGCATATTTTAAATGATCAGGAAGTAACTTCAACTCAAGTTATGGAGTTTTTTATCAATGGACAGAATGATTTATCTTTTTCTATCGTGTCCAAAATTTCAAAACTTTCTCGAACATTGTTTGAATCTTCCATAAAAGATTTTCACACTGATTTAATTCCTCTTCTTGCTAGTGTTCCAAATATTTTTCTTCATATTTTTCATCAAAAGTAGTTTTGAAATGGCATTCACTCATATATCTTATAACATTCATTCTATAACATTCATCATCTTTACCTTTTGCAGGATATTTCATTAATCTTGAAACGTTAAAAGTAACTGTTTAATCATTAATGTGCATTGTTAATTCCCCTTTCTACACATCTATGATTGCTCTTACTGTAGCTAGGAAAGGTCTCCCCAAAATGATAGGAATCTCTTTATCTTCCTCCATATCTAGCACAATGAAATCAACAGGAAAGATAAATTAATCTACTTTCGCTAGGACATCTTTTATAACTCCTTGAAGGTATGTTATTGAATGATCTACTAACTGCAGAGTTACAGTAGTAGGGATTATTTCTCCTAATCCCAATCTTTTAATATTGATAATGTCTTAAGGTTAATGTTTGCACCTAAAGCTCATAAAGCTTTCGCATAAAATCTGTCTCTTATTGTTCATGGAATTGTAAAGCTACCAGGATCTTTAAGCTTTTTAGTAGGCTTCTTTTAAATTATAGCACTGCACTCCTCACTAAGTGCAACAGTTTCATTATCTTCAAACTTCCTTTTCGTGATGAGAATATTCATCATAAACTCTACATAGCTTGACATTTGTTTTAAGGCTTCAACAAATGAAATATTAATTGTAAGCTTCTTAAATATTTCCAGAAAATTTGAAAATTTCTTATCCAACTTTTGTTGATGAAGTCTCTGAGGAAATGGAGGTGGTGAGTTTTCTAAGTTGAATTTAAATGGAGAAATAGGTCTTTTAGAATCGTTTGGATCCTCCTCTTTTGAATCTTCAATTTCTTCTCTCTCTACTTCAGTTTCTTTTTTAATCCTATCTTCCAACTCTCTTCCGCTTCTAAGTTGAATGGCTTTTAATTGTTCTTTATTCTGAACTTTTGGATTTATTTCAGTATTACTAGGAAGTGTTCCTTGAGATCTATTACTTAATGAATTTACAATTTGTCCAAGTTGATTCTCAATATTTCTAGTTGTAGAACCTTGACTATATAACAGATTTCCCATTTGTAACACCACTTCTTCTATAGACAACCTCTTCTCATTAAATTTTGAATTAGTATTGAATTTGGAGGATAAGTAGATCTATAATTATTATTCTCTTGTTTGTTCTAGTTTCCCAATGGTTTTCCTTGATTGTTCCCCCATTACTGATTATTACCTCCCGTAGTGTTATTCTAATTAAAGTTGGGATGGTACTTCCAACTAAGGTTATAATAGTTTGAATATGGGTTATTCTGCTTGTTCTTTATGGCATCCAAAATTTCTAATGATGCTTGACAATCTACCATTTAGCCTGATGAATTCTCTTCAATCATGGAAATTGGTTGAGAAAAATTCATTCCAAATTGGTCTAACTTACTTAAAATTGCAGCAACTTGAGTTGCTAACATATTAAATGCATCAGATTCATGAATATTGTCCAATTTCTTTGGATTTACCCTCTTAAAAGGGCATTGAAAATTATTGGTAGCCATTTCTTCAATTAAAGGATAAGCGTCATGGAATGGTCTTGACATTAATGAACCACCAACAGCGATATCGATAATAGATCTAAGAGACCCAGCTAAACCATTATAAAAGTTTCAATTATTAACCAATCTAGTATAGTAAGGCATGGAAACTTTCTTAAGAGTTCTTTAAATCATTCCCATGCTTCAGAAATAGATTCCCCTTCAAACTGATTAAAAGATGTAATATCATTTCTAAGCTTCGTAGTTTTTTATGGTGGAAAATATTTAGCAAGGATTTTTTGTGCTAAATCATCCCAAGTTCTGATAGATCTAGGTGATAAAAAATTCAACCACATCTTAGCTTTTTCCCTCAGTGAGAAAGGAAATAACCTAAGTCTTATGGCATCATCTGATATACCATCATATTTAAATGTAGCGCATAATTCTAGAAAATTCGTAAGATGTAAATTTGGATCTTCAGTTGGTGATCTCCCAAACTGATTATTTGATACCATTTGGATAATAGCAGGTTTAAGCTCCAATGAATTAGCCATTATAGTATGTTTTTGAATACTACAATGAAGTTCATCTATAGTAGGGTTGGCATAATCTCTTAAAGGTCTAAACTCTTGATGGCTTTCAGCATTTTAATTGTTTTGGTTTTCCATTTCTGTGATTTTTTTTAGATTTTTCAAGATTTTTGATTTTTTAAATTTTTTTTATTTTCTTAATAGCTCAAAGTCAAAATTGTAGGGCAATAGTCCTTTAGAACCTGAATTACGCATACACTGACTAAAAATAAAAATAAAATAAAACACACAAAATAAAATACAAGAATTGTTAAAGTTTAAATAAGAATTTATGAAAATAGAATTTTGCTTTTAAATCAAGTAATTTCCTTGGAAATGACGCCAAAAACTTTATCTCGAAACTGTTCATGTGCACAGTATAACAACGCCTTTAATTATCATTTTCACTTATGTTTCCTTACTTTGTAATAGTACCAAAAACTTGATTCTGAAGAAAATAAAAATTTAAATTTTTAATTTGTATATTGGGATACTACGCAAGTATACGTATCATTATCAAGTAAAATAAGACTTTTTGATTAAGGCCTGAAAATCAAACCCACAAAGAAATACGCAATATGCACTATTGAACAACAAACTTTCTATTTTAATAAGAATATTACTTAAACTAAAAATATTTTCGTACCATTAAAATTTAAATGTTTTTGGTATTTTTGATATTTTGACAGAACAGTAACAATTTAAAAAATATAACTTGAGTTCATGTAAGAGAAAAACACTAAATTTGAAGAATATCTTTCTTCTTATCAGGAATCAGTAATAAGTATAGGAATTCTGTCGTGGAAGTATGCAAATTGTGTTGTGCCAAATAGGAGCAATTATATTCTTTAGCCTTACTAGAGATGCTATATAGAACATTGGCTAATTTAAAGTTTGAATAGTTCTGAAGATCGGCTAGGCAAGGAAGATACCAGCTCTCACTCTAGAATTCTCTCGATTCCCTCCAGTTGGGGATAACATCTCGTTTCAGAAACTAAAATAATAAACCAAGTTGGGGGCTTTAACCTGTCCCTTTAAAGTCCTCTAACTCTACACCTTTCAATGAATATTTCTCTATTTTTTTTCACTAAATCATATGAATTACTTTCTCATTCATACAATCTCATGTGATTCTTTCAAATTGTTGACTGAGACAATACCAACCCGATTCTTACATGTTCTCACAACAAATTTTAACATTTGGATAGGCTAAACCAAGAAGTAAATGAAGTTCATGGATTTAAATCATCACAACTTCTTCCAACATTAATAATCAATACTCTCATCAACTTCCATCCAAACTTTAATTATTTATCATTTGAATGAGAAATATAAAGAAAACTACTCAAAATCCATGGAGAAAACAAAATTACACTTTAGTTTAAAAGTATAAATCATTGTCAAACCAATATGAAGTCTCAATTAAAACCAAAAGTAGTTCAAAACAAAAGATAAAAACTTATCTCAAATCCTCCACCAAACTCTTGAAGTTATTTTGAATCTCTTCTCTTTTACAACACTCTTAAAATAAACTAAAAATAAAAAGGATAAAGTAATTTTTTGTGGTTCCTGGAAATCTCTCCAAAACTATCTCTCCATAGAACTCCTCTTATTCTAAGTCTTTTCAAAACTTTCAAGCACTCCCTTCAAATGGCTCAACTTTCTTCTTATATAAATCTCAAAAAGGTTCCTTGAAGACTCTTCAAATTGTGTCCACATTCAATGAATCTTCCAAAGAATGCCTCCTTTCATAATTCTCTTAAACATATTTTCAATCTTAGTGGTCAAAACCGCCCTCTTAAGCTAATGGGTGCCTTAAATACCTCTTCAAAACTTGGACAAATGTAGAAAACCGCCAAATAACTGCCTCTGATGCTTAGGTACAGGGCGTCTGACACCTATTAGTAATGAACTATTCTAAAATACCACCAGTATTAGAGGAAAAATTGCAAGGATAGATAATTGATACTCAATCATCTTATGAAACTTTGAATGTTATTAATAAACAAAATAATAAACCCTATTTTAATTATTACAACCCTGGATAGAAAAATCACCCTAATTTTAGTTAGAATAATTTTAACAATTCAATGAACCCCTCAGGAAATTTAAACAATCAAGGAAATCTTAATTATCGACCTTATTATCCTCTTGATTTAACTCTAACACTAACCCACAAGTTAAGGAAAAGAAGTTGACGATGGAAGAAGTAATGTTTAAAATGGGAAATTAAATACAAAATCAAGGGGCTGCTATTTGAAATATTGAAAATCAATTAGGACATATTTGTACTACACTTAGTAACAGACCTTCAGGAAATCTTCCAAGTACTGTGGAAGTTAATCCCATATATCAAAATAAGAAGCAAATTAAAGCAATTTAATTATGAAGTGGAATAAAAATTGAAACAAGAATCCAAAGAGAAACTGAAGTTGTTGAGGAGAAGGAAGAGATGGAAAGTGACTATAATGAAAATGAACAAACACAAGTTCCCTGAGAAAAACTATTACCTCCATTTCCTCAACGACGCAAGTAGAAGAATAAAGACAAAAAATTTTCAAAATATTTGGAAATCCGTAAAAAGTTAATGATAAACATTCTTTTCTTTGAGGCTTTATAACAATTGCCAAGTTATGTAAAATTTATGAAATATATACTAAACAAGAAAAGGAAGTTTGCAGATCATGAGACCATTGCACTCAGATTAGAGTGTAGCGCTATTATTCAGAAAAAACTTCCTGAAAAGTTAAAAGACCCTTGTAGTTTTTCTATACCTTGTGCAATTGGTGAAAATTTTTATGGAAAAGCCTTATGTGATTGAGGAGCGAGTATCAATCTTATGCCGCTATCAATTTTTAAACGTTTAGATTTAGGAGAGATTTCCCCTACTATTGTAACTCTTCAATTAGCTGATCGATCAATCACTTATCATAAAGGAGCTATAGAATATGAATTAATAAAAATGGATAGATTTATTTTTCCTATAGACTTTATAGTATTAGATTTGGAGGAAGATAAAGAGATTCCTATTATTTTGGGGAGACCATGTCTTGAGACAGGGAGACTTGTGATAGATGTGCAAAAAAGAGAATTAATAATGAGAGTTAATGATCAAGAAGTAACATTTAATATTGAAAAAACTATGAAATATCCTGCAATAGAAAAAAGATAACGAAATTTTTAGGATGGAAGTTACTGATTATCTAAGTAATGCGTAATTTAAGAAAGTTTTTGAAGAAAAATTAAGGTAAGAAGAATTTAGTGAAAATGAGAATGAAATAAAAGAAAATAATTTAGATTATATTCAGGAAAAATTTGAAACTTTAGATTTGTTGGAAAATGATAATAAAAATCTTATTCCTTCAAGTATTAAACCACTTAAACTTGAACTAAAAGTATTATCTGCTCATTTAAAAGACGTGTTTGTAGGAGATTCATCTATATTCCCTATTATTGTATCTTCTGAGTCAACTAAAATTCAAGAACAAAAATTAATAAAAATGTTAATAATATATACAAAGGCTTTTGGATGGACTTTGACATATTTTAAAGGAATCGGTCCTTTAAATTATATACACAGAATTCCATTAGATGAATAATATGAACTTAAAGCTGATCTTGAGATGAGATTAAACCCAATAATGAAAGAAGTTGTTAAAAAAGAAATTATAAAATGGTTAGATGTTGGAATTATATATCCCATTTCAGGCAGTGTCTGGGTAAGCCCAATTCACTGTGTTCCAATGAAAGTAGTGACCGTTGAAGTAAATGAGAAAAATGACTTAATTCCAATAAGAAAAGTTACTAGTTGGTGAATTTGTATAGACTATAGAAAATTAAACATGGCCATTAAGGAAAAATCACTTTCCTTCACCCTTTCTAGACCAAATGTTGGATAGATTGGCTGGAAACATATATTACTTCTTTTTAGATGGATATACCAATTATCATCAAATTCCAGTTGCTCATGAGGATTAAGAGATGAAAACATTTATAAGCCCTTATGGAACATTTATTTTTCATAGAATGCCTTTTAGAATATGCAATGCACATGCAACATTTCAAAGATGTGTGATTTCAATATTTAGTAGTTTGATTGAACTTCGAATTGAAGTATTTATGGAAGATTTCTCTGTGTTTGGGACATCGTTTGAATTATGTTTAAATAATTTAGAAAAATTTCTTAAATTATGTGAAAAAATCAACTTAGTATTAAATTGGGAAAAATGTCAATTTATGGTTGCAGGAGGAATTCTACTTGGGCGTAAAATTTCAGAAAATGACATGGAAGTATATCTTGAAAATGTTTAAGTTATTGAAAAATTACCACCACCAACTACGGTTAGAGGGGTAAGAAGTTTCTTAGGATATGCTCGTTTCTACAGGCTTTACATAATTTTTTTTCAAAAATAACTAAGTATTTATGCCAACTCTTAGAAAAAGATACAAAAATTTGATTTTAATGAAAACTGCATAAATTCATTCAAACTATTGAAAGAAAGATTAATCACTGCAACTTTAATAGTCTCACCTGATTGAGAGAAACCATTTGAAATAATGTGTGATGCTAGTGATTATGCTATTAGACCTGTTTTAAGAGAAAGACATAGTAAAATTTTTTGAGTAATATATTATGCTAATAAAACACTAAATGATGCTCAAATTAATTACACTACTACTAAAAAAGAGTTATTAGCTATTGTCTGTGCCTTTGATAAATTTAAACCTTACTTGATTGGAACCAAATGTATAATACATACAAATCATTCTGGTATCAAAGACTTGATGCAAAAGAAGGATGCTAAACCAAGATTTTTTAGATTGATACTTCTATTGCAAGAGTTTGATTTTATTGTAGTTGATAAAAAGGGAAATGATAATCAAATAGTTGATCATTTGCCTATACTAGAAAAATAAATATTAACTAATTTTGTAATGAAATTTTAGAAAATTTCCTTGATGAACAATTATATAATATTGATGTAATAAATATACCATAGTATGCTGATATAGTAGATTATATTGTAAATGATATTCTACCACTAGATATTAAGAATAGAAAATTTAAGAAATTTATATATGATTCAAAATTCGATTTTAAAATACTATAAACAATGTAATGATCTAATTATTAGAAGGTGTGCACCCTATGAAGAAACTCAAAAAATAATTGAAAGATGTCGTGATTCTGAATTTGGAGGACATTTTAGAACAAAGAGAACTGTATATAAAATTTTGCAAGTTGGATTTTATTGGCCTACTATTTTTTGAGATGTTAATGAATATATTAAAACATGTGATAGATGTCAGTGAGTATGAAATATTTCTAGAAGAAATAAAATGCCTTTAAATTATACATTGAAATTTAAAATTTTTTATGTTTGGGGATTGTATTTTATAGGACCATTTATGCCTTCATTTGAAAATTTATATATATTACTTGTTGTTGATTATATGTTCAAATGAATTGAAGCTGTTGCTGCACCTAAATGTGATGCTCGGAATGTTTCTAAATTTTTAAATAAAAATATTTTTACAAGATATGGAATACCGAGAGTAATTATTGCTGATGGAGGATCCCATTTTAGAAATTTGAGAAACGAGAAATTAATAAAAAAATTATGATGTAATGCATAGATTTTCTACTGCTTATCATCCTTAGATTAGCAGTCTAATAGAAATATCAAATTGTGAAATAAAATAAATTTTAGAAAAAGCTGCAAATCCATATAAATTGGATTTATCTGCTAGATTAGATAATGAATTATGAGCATACAGAACTTATAAGCCTCTTATAGGAATCTCCCCATATGGACTTATTTTTGGAAAAACATGGTACTTACTATTAGATATGGAACATAAAGCATTTTGGACAATTAATAAATTTAATTTTAATCTAAAAGTTGCTAGTGAGAAAAGATTTATACAACTCAATGAACTTGAGGAGATTAGAAAAGAAGCATATGATGATGCAAAAATCTATAAATAGAAAATGAAAATATGGCATGATCGGAAGATTATTAAGAAGAAGTTTAAACCTAAACAAGAGTGTTATTATATAATACATGATGAAGATTATTTCTAGGAAAACTGAAATCCAGATATTTAGAACCATTTAAAGTGATTAAAGTCTATCATTATGGACTAGTTGTTATAAAATATCCTAAAACTGGAAAGATATTTAAAGTTAATGGGCATCGATTGAAATATTATTATGAAGGACACATCTCACAATTTAAAGAAGTTTGAATGTTAAGTGATCTCGATTAAACAATGGTATGTCGGGCTGACGACATTAAACTAAGCGTTTTGTGGGAGGTAACCCATATATATAAATCTATATAGCTATATATTACTATGTTGTTTAATAAATGTATTTATGAATTAGGAAATAATATTATTTTTGAATGCTACAAAAATTTATATATCATGAATTAAGACAAATATTATATCGAAGGAAAATTTGGAATTCAATTAAACAAAAAAAATTAAAAGATGCATCTTTGGCCTCTAGTGTCGACGACGCCTACCTAATGGACCATTGTACTGACAGAGCCATCAGGAGAGCCAATGGCGTCCCGAGAAGTTTTTGCACATGCAAAGCAAATTTGGCGGACTTTGGCGAGATTTTGTTCTTTAATAACCACCGAGAGGTGTTTTTAAAGTCCTAAAAACTGCCTTGGATGTCTTCCTAATTTTGAATTCCATGGCCTCCAATTCGAGAAATATTTCATTGTATGGAGTTTTCAATAGATGAAAATTTATCAGTTTTGACACGTAGAGATTATACAACTAAGTCATCACGAAGAAGATACTTATCAAGGAGAGAGGCTTTCTCAATCATGGATTGAGTAATCCAAGTTCACAGATCGAGAAAATCATTATGCAAAGATGTTGGGAAGTTCTATGCTACACTACCGCTGCAGTTGTAGTACCAGTGGTAAAGGAATTCTATTCTAACTTACATGGAATTAGCCAAGGAGTCGTCTTCATTTGAGGTAAGGCTGTACCATTTACTCCGGCTTGAATTAATGATTTGTATATAATAGAAAATGTTCCAATAGTATATACATCGAATTTTATCCCAACGAGAGATATGATGAAAGATGTATATAATTTTTTGACGGATGAAAAATATAATTGAAAAATCAGAGATGAGGGATACATTAGTTTCTCTGCTTTGCTACTTAATCCAATATCAAAACAATGACATTTTTTCATACATGCAAAATTACTCCCTACCATGAAGATAGTAGAGTTACAAGAGAAAGTGTCATTTTAAACTAGTGCATTCAAATGGAAAAACCCATTGATGTGGGATTGATTATTTTCAAATCTGTTATGAGTATTATTATGAATGGGCCAATATATGGACTGGGGTATCCTTCCATAGTTTTCTTACTATGCAGTCAATCTCAAGTTCTAGATGAAAGTTGGGAGAAAGTTTTATTACCTTGGGAGCCCATGATTCCTATTGATGGAAATTATATTCGAAATGGAAATGAAGCATTAGATGTTATTTTGGATCATTCATCACATGCTTCAACACCATTGATGCCACTAACAGTTGGAAATTCAATTGCTTTAGTGAAGAAAATGAATAAAATAGAAAAAGAACTTCAAAGTATTATGAATGTAATAGGAAATCTTAAGTACCTTTTTGATCACTTTTATTAGATGATGAAAGAGAAATTTGATCATACTAGGACAATTGAAGCAGGATTGGTGCAGATGTTCAAGAAAATTGAATGGATCGATGAAGATTCGACTGATCAATTCCCATACCGACCCTTCTACAATCTATATGTCCCTTACTAGTCTATAAGAGATATTAGAGAAGAAGACAGTACTGAAGACGAGGTAGAATAATTGAAAAAGTTGGACTCTCTACTAGTTTAAAATACTTATGTTTTTAATGTAATTGTGTGGATTTAATTTACTTTACTTTACTTTAGAACTCTATTGACTTTGACTATGTATAGTTTTGCGTTAGCGTTCTATGTTATGGCTTGATTTTGACACTGATTTATAATTTAGTTTGCTTTAAGGATGTGGAAGTGTGATTAGAAAAATGTATTTATAAAAAGTGTATTTTAATATATATAAATATTAGTTTGGTGTTGTTTGTGAAAATGCTTGTTTATGAATGATTTTAAGATGAAAATTAGAGACTAAATAGACATTGGAGTAAATTGAAAGAAAATTGAAATTTGTGAAAATCAAAATATAAATTCCTGGCTACTGCGACCAACGGTGCCGGCATGGGCACCGACATCGCCCTCGACCTGAACCGATGCAAACACCCTTAAAATTTGCAATTTGCACAGTAAAACACCATTTTTACCCTTTGAGTCACCTTCAACCTCCAATTTTTTACACCTACAACTTGCTATTGCTTAGATTTGAGGCGATTTAGGGAAAACAAAGTTCAAATTTCATCTTCTTTAGGTAAGAGCTACACTTTGAACTCAAAATTTTTTATTTTCACCAAGGATTTATCTTACTTTGCCGAGATCCAAAATTTTGAAATTTTTGGAAGATTTTGAGAAAATATTTTAGTGAATAACTCTTACTTGGTAGATTCAAGTTTAAAACATTGCACATTGTGATTTTCAAAATTTTTGGGAATTTTTTTTTATTTTATCAAATTTTATTAGTTTTACCATATCACCTAGAATGAGCAAATGAAAAATGATTTTATCAAATTTTATCAAATTTTCTTAGATTTACCACATCTGAAAGTTTGTCAATTCCAAGGCCAACATTTGCTTCAATAGTCTACTTACTACTAAAAAGGTGATTCCGGATCGATGATTTAAGAGTTCAGGAGAAGTTGAGATATTAAACAATGCTTGTACTAGGAGAATTTTTTTTAGTTTACTACCGAAGCTATTATTGGTGTAGTAATGGAGTTTTATGCCAACTTCAAGGAGACTTTTTAAGACTATGTGTTTGTTCGAGGGAAAATGGTGGAGCTTACTCTAAGGAAGATCAATGAATTTTATCAATTAAAATATGTGTATAGTTTCCATTAAAAGTTATTTTCTGCTACAAATGAGGCCTTGGATGAGGTTATTTATTTCTTACTTATGGAAGAGGAACTTGGAAAGTAAAGAATGGTTTAAGATAAACTTTCCTCTTTCTATATTAATTGTAGTATTGAAGGCCTGACATTACTTTATTTTTGGAAGAATGATACCAACAAGTCATCATATTGAAGTTACAAAGGATAGAACCATCTTGAACATTTGTATCCAGCAGGTGATGAGGACAGATGTAAGCTCTATTATTTATAGGGACATTCAATTTATTGCTTTGGGAGAAACCACTGGTGGTTTAGCACACCCTGCCATTATCTTCACACTATGTGAACAGACAGGAGTTGATTTTAGAGCATATAGAGAGAATTGAACCTCTAAAACTTATTGGGCCTGCCAATATAAAGACTTATGAATCTCATGTTGGATGGAGACATGGAAGTAGGACCAGAGATATTCCTTTTACTTTAAGTACTTCTAGTACCCCTACTATCCAGGAATTTATGGAGCAGATGATGATCTAACAGGGAGATATCTTGAGATTGGATAGTAGAATGGAAAATATGGAGGCCAAAAATGCTCACAATGATGATTTGATAAGATAGAAGTTCAAATATGATGTTGCTTATGATGATGCAATGGTCAGATACATGAGGGGTGATCACTCAGTTCAGTTTCCTACTCACCCTATTTTTACTCCATATCAGCAACAGAATTTGGATGTGGAAGAAGAATAAGAAGGCGATGATTGGTGATGCTTCAGTTAGATTTTTGTTTAGTTTGTGTTTAGTTGTACTTTACTGTTGAGATTGTTTGTTTGTAGACTGTGATACTTTATTTTAATTGTGTGCTGTGTTGTGAACAATGGATATGTGAAACTGCTTGAAGTTGTTAGTTTTTAGTACTTTATTGGATGTATTTGTAGTTAACTCTTTCTCAGCAAATTTCTTATTATGTATTATGTGTTATTTAATGTTTTAAGTCTTGTATCTTTTCATATTAGCACCTGCAATATTTCAGAGTTTTGTTTCAAGTCAGAATGTCTTTTCTTTATGTATTAAAAGTTTTCTTTCACCCTTTATTTTTCAGTTTTTCATGCAAAAATATTTTAAAAATTTAAGTTTGG
>JXCR01145218.1:100342-112076 GCA_002079205.1 Phalaenopsis hybrid cultivar | reverse complement strand
GGGGAAGAAAAATTCCTTTTTAAAGAAAAGAGACTTAATTTTATTTTTCCTAAATTAGCTATATTTTCAAAAAAATTTAAAATTTAACATGACCTTTGGTATTAGAGGATAATTTTAGATATAGGATGATTTTTGGAATCCAACTTAATATAAACCAA
Source organism: Phalaenopsis hybrid cultivar (assembly GCA_002079205.1). NCBI lineage: Eukaryota > Viridiplantae > Streptophyta > Magnoliopsida > Asparagales > Orchidaceae > Phalaenopsis > Phalaenopsis hybrid cultivar. The sequence continues at coordinate 111,918 of JXCR01145218.1, read as the reverse complement.
ATTTAATTTTTCATATTAAATAGGGGAACTTGTCGGGTTATAAAAAATGGTTTCACAGACCCAATGGATGTCATACATTTCTTAATTTATTTGATTGAGCCTCATCGTTAAGCCATGTGTCTATCTTTCAAGATGGATACATAACTTAAGGTGTGGTGCTCTTACATTTAAACTATGTAAGATATGAGATCAATTTGATTTCGTATTCTTCTAACATTAAAAATATATACAAATTAAATGTCCCTCCAAAGCGAGCGATGGGATTCCGTTTCAGGCGACTGATAGCTTCCACAGGACCCCCCTCTAAAATAGTGCTGACAGACTCGTAAACGTTGTCTTTTCTTAATCCTCAGGAGCAATCGAAATTTGGTGATACCCGGTATATCAATTCAGAAAGTAGTAATATTTGTGCTTAGCCAATCTATCCAACATTTGGTATAAAAATGGTAAAGGAAAGTGATCTTTCCTGGTGGCTGCATTTAATTTTCTATAATTTATACAAATTCGCCAACCAGTAACTTGCTTTTTGGTATTAATTCATCTTTCTCATTTACTTCAACTGTCACTCCTTCTTTCTTTGGAACACATTGAATGAAACTTTTCCAAGAACTATCTAAAATAGGATATATAATTCCATCATCTAATCATTTTAAATTTCCTTTTTGACAACTTCTTTTATTGTCGGATTTAATCTCCTTTGAGGATCAACTTTAGGTTCATATTGTTTACCCAATAGAATTCCGTGCAAACAAATTGAAGGAATGATTCCTTTAATATCTGTTAAAGTTCATCCAAAGGCCTTGTTATATCTTTTCAAAGTTTCCACTACTTTTTGCTCTTGAATAATAATAGGTAATGTAGATGAATCTGCTAAGAACATATATTTTAAATGGGCAGGTAATACATTCAATTCATGTTCAGATGAGTTAATACTTGAAGGAATAAAATTTTTATTATCATTTTCTGTAAGGTCTAAAATCTCAAATTTTTTCTGAACAAAATCTAAATTCTCATTTTTTACTTCATTCTCATTCTCATACTCGAAGTTCTATTCTTGACTTGATTTCTCTTCAAACATTCCCTTAAATATCTCATTACCTAGATAATCAGTAACTTCCATTCTAAAATATTCAGTAGCCTTTTCTATCACAAGATATTTCATAGCTTTTGTTATAATAAATGTTACTTCTTGATCATTTACTCTCATTGTTAATTCTCCTTTTTGCACATCTATCACAACTATCCTTGTTGCAAGGAATGGTCTCCCCAAAATAATAGGAATCTCTTTATCTTCCACCATATCTAAAATAATAAAGTCTAGAAGAAAAATAAATTTATCCACTTTCACTAATTCATCTTCTATAACTCCTTTAGGATAAGTTGTTGATCGATCAACTAATTGAAGAGTTGTAGTAGTATGGGAAATCTCTACTAATTTGAACCTTTTAAAAATTGATAGAGGCATAAGATTAATATGAGCTCTTAGATCACATAAGGTTTTTCTGAAAGTTTTCTCATCAATAATATAAGGCATAGTAAAACTACTAAGATCTTTTAACTTTTCAGGAAGCTTTATTTGAATAATTATGCTACACTCTTCATTAAGTGCGACTGTCTTGTAATCAACAAACTTTCTCTTCTTGTTTAGTGTATCTTACATAAATTTCACATAATTTGGCATTTGTTCCAAATCTTCAACAAAAGAAATATTTATCGTTAAATTTTGAATAATTTCCAAAAAATTTGTGAATTTTTTTTCTTTATTCTGTTGCTTCAATCGTTGAGGAAATTGAGTTAGAGGTTTTTTAAAGAAATTTTTATTGGTTTATTTGAAGAATCTATATCAAAATATAATATCATCATTATCCTTTTCAATTTCCACCCTCTCCTTCTCAACTTCAGTTTCTCTTTGGATCCTTATCTATAAATCTTCTCCAATTCTTAATTGAGTTCCTTTATTTTGCTCCTTACTCTAAACTTTTGGATTAACTTAAACATTTCTAGGAAGAATTCCTAAAGGTGTGTTATTAAGTGCAATAACAATATGCCCTAATTGATTTTTCAATATTTTTAATTGTATCTCCTTGACTTTGTATTTGATTTCCCATATTCAACACCAGCTCTTCCACATACAACTTCTTTTTCTTAACTTATGAGTTAATATTAAATCCAGGAGAATAATAAGGTCTATAGTTAGGATTTTCTTAGATATTTGAATTTCTTGAGGGTTTCAACGTATTGTTATAATTATTCCAACTAAGATTAGGGTGATTTTCAATCTAGGATTATAATAGTTAGAATAGAAATTATTAGTTCTATTATTTATTGCATTCAGAGTTTCATTTTGTGATTGAGTATTAATTATCTGTCCTAGTAAATTTTCCTCTAACACTGGGGTGTTTGAGAATAGTTCACTTTAATTTGATCAATCTTCTTTGATATAACATCAATTTGGGATGTCAAAATAAACATTGCATCATAATCATGAATATTAGCTACTCTCATTGGATTTACCTGTTCAGAGGGCCATTAAAAGTTATTATTAGCCATCTCTTCTACTAAAAAATATGCTTCATCAAAAGGTTTTGACATTAATGATCCACCTGCTATAGCATCTATAATAGATCTAAGTGATCCTACTAGTCTATTGTAAAAATTTTAAATTATTAACCAATCTGGTAAGCATGGTGTAGACACCTTCTAAGGAGATCTTTAAATCTCTCTCAAGCTTCATATATTGATTCCCCTTCGAACTGACAAAATGATGTAATATTGTTTCTAAGATTGGTAGTTTCCGATGGTGAAAAATATTTAGCCAAAAATTTTTGTGATAGTTCTCCTCAATTTCTGATAGATCCAGATGCTAACAAATTTAACCAAGCTTTAGCTTTGTCCCTTAATGGAAAAGAAAAAAGTCTAAGTCTGACAATATCGTTAGACACTCCATCATATTTAAAAGTAGTACATATTTCTAAAAAACTAGCAAATTGTAAGTTAGGATCTTCAGTAGGTGTTCCTCTAAATTGATTATTTTGTATCATTTGAATGATAGCAGGTTTAAGCTCAAATGAATTAGCAGCAACATCATAATTTTGAATAGTTAAGTGAAGTTCATCTACTGTAGGATTAGCATAATCTTTTAAAGTTCATTGTCGATTTTCATTTTCATTTATTAGATTATTTAAGTTATTTGACATTTTGTTCAAATTTCTAATTTCTTTTTTATTTTTGAATTTTTCTAAGAGTGCATTCTAACTCGGAATCGTAAGGTACAAAACTTTTTGATCCAATACTACACATAAACAAATATAATAAGAAATAGTAAAAAGTCTTTAAAATACTCCTACATTTATGTTAAAATACTTTTTTATGATTTTTTGATTTTTTTAATTTATTTAATTTTTTAATTTTATTAATTTTTAATTATATATATATGGTATATAATCTAGACTTAAGGAAAGCTTATGGAATCATAAGCTGGACTTAAGGAAAGCTTATGATACCATAACCTGGGATTTCATAATGGAAGTCCTTATTGCCAGAGGCTTTAACATGGATTTATGTCACCTGATTAGGAGGTGGCTACATAACAATGAACACTCTATTTTGATAAATGGGCAAGGTAGATGTTCATTCACTGCTTCTGGAGGGTCAAAGCAAGGGGATCCATTGTCACCCACCATGTTTATACTTGCTATTGATTACTTATCTAGAATTCTTGGTTAAGCTCTTCTGAATCACAGCCACAACAGATACCATCATAGATCCAACATTCCCATTATGCATTTACTGTATGCTGATGACATAATGGTCTTCTCTAGAGCCAGCAAAAATGCTATCAGAAAAGTTTTCCAGACACTACAAAAATTCCAAGTTCACTCAGGAATGTTCTTCAATCCAGCAAAGTGTCAGATGGTCTTCTATAAACATGCCTCCTCTACTAACAAACATTGGGCATCTGAATACACTAGTTTTTCAATTTCTCAACTCCAAATTAAGTACTTAGGGGTGCTTCTTATCATTGGCAGAACCAAACAAATTCAATTTGATGAGGTCTTGAACAAAATTTCAAGTCTTCTCAATGGGTGGACACAGACTTTCTTATCTAATGGGGGAAGAATTACTTTGTTAAAGAACATTATCATTACCTTCCCATCTTATATACTGCAAATAACTACCATTAAGAAAAGCACACAAACCCAGCTGGAAAGAATTTTTAGTAAATTTATGTGGTCAGGCTAAAGACAGGAAATGCAATGGGCTTCTTGGAGAAAAGCTTCTAAACCTCAAATTGCTAGGGGAATTAACTTTAAGGATCTTGATCAACTCTTTCAAATTAATTTTTGTAACTCTAGAATAAGTTTAGAACCTAAAATTCCCTGTGGGAAAAATTCATGTGGGGTAAGTATTGCAAAGATCAGCACCCCACACTGGTCCTAAGGAAAATTAGAGATTCTAAAATTTGGGTGAAAAAGCTGAAAATCAGACATATTGCTCAAACCACTTACAGTTGGGAACTGAGCAAAGGTGATATCAGGTTTTGGCTTGATAATTGGTGTCCCAAAGATTGGTTATCCCCCATTACCAATATCTACAATAGTGATTTGAAAGTGGGTGATTGCTGGGATCGTGATGAGTGGTCCGTAATTAAGTTATCTAATCTTCTGCAACCTCACTCTATTATTAAAGTGGCCAGTATAAAGTTTAATAGAAGTACAACTGAAAAAGTCCTGTGGGAGACTACTCATCAAAGCCTTACCAAAGCCATATACTCCAAAAGTTTCAGTTGGGAGCAAACACCCTGGGGAGACAATATTTGGAACTAATTCCTATCCCCTTCTATGTCTTTTCTCTGCTGGAGAATATTTCATAAAATGATCCCTACAAATGACATTCTTAAGATGAAGGGATTGAGGGGCCCCTTTAAATGCTGGTTATGTAAGGAAGAGGATGAAACTATGAATCACTTATTCTTTGAATGTAATTTTACTCAATTGTTTTGAAAACAATTTTTGAATCACTTGACCATTGATGAGAAAGATTACACTTGGGATAGGCTTGTCAAGTGTTGGGTTTTTTGGCAGAAGAGAAAGTATGCTACTATTTCTTTTACTATTGCCTGGTTTATCTGGATGGAAAGAAACAAGGTCAAGTTTGAAGATGCCAATCCAAATGTTGGGAAAACTGCTAGAAACTGTTTATCTTTTCTTCTTAAGATGATCAACTGGAAAAGATTTCCTAACATCTCTAACTTTTATCCACCTATCAACTCTGAACCTATTCAAGTTATCAAAGTCTACTAGAAAACCCCAAAACATCCCATTGTGGAGATTAACACTGATGGAATCTTTACAAAAAATGGAGTTGGAGTGGGAGGTATTTATAGAAATCATTTGGGTAAGTGTCTCATGTATTTCTACACCCCAATTATGGCCACTAATGCCACTGAGACTAAACTCATTGTTGTGTATTGAGCAATCAATCTTGCCACTAAGGCTAATTGGAATAAGATTTGGTTGGAAGTGGACTCTGCTGTAATTATTCACCTTTTAAATCATGAGGAGGGAGCTCCCTGACATCACTCATACTGGCTAAATAAAATCAGAGATCTTAGTAGCAAGTTACAAATCAAGTTCACTTTCATCTATAGGGAAGGAAATCAGCCTGCAAACTGGTTGGCCTAGCTTGGATCACATTCTAAAAAGACTGAGGTTGTTGTCCACTACCTCTCTTTTATCTTCTACAAGGAGTTACTCTAGAATTTCCTCACTTCGGAATTGCATATATGGACACAAGACTACAATTGGTGCAGATGCAATTTTACTTTCCTTTTCTTTCTTTGTTGAGTCATTGTAGTTTCCCTTTTTTTGGGGGGTGGTCCCTAGTCTTTTTGGGGGAGTTCTTATGTTCTTGTATTGAACTAAAGAAAGACTCCTCAGTTTCCTCTCTTATGTCTGTACTAGTTTATTACTTCAACATNCCGCTGTCCGGCTCGATCTCCCCCATCCATTTGATACACGCTTGATCAAACGGCTCCCCGTCATCGTCCCCGGTAGAATGATCACGTGCTCATCCAGACTAAAACCTTAAGATCTCAGCCTAGACTCAACTAAATCACTTCGGATTTGATCCTATGGACTCGTCTAGGTGAGACGAACACATCCATACAGTTAAGGTAAAATGAAATCAAGTTTAAGTAAATGGAGGATCAAAACAAGCTCGGGAGGAGGAGGAGTTTTATACTTTGATCAAGCTTAAGTAAATGGAGAATCAAAATAAGCTCGGGAGGAGGAGGAGTTTTATACCTTTGCTTTGAGATGGGAGGCTTCAATCAGAGGTGCTCGACACGTTTGTTGGGGTCCAAGGAGACTAGGGATTGAGTCCTTGGCCTTGGTGTAAGGTCTAAGTATGAATTCGACCAAGCTCGATTTTAGGTGTTGGTCTAGAGCTATGGTAGAGGCTCTGTGGAAGGGGGATTTGATGGGGCTTTGGCTTCTTTCACTCTTGTGAAGGTGTGGGCACAAGCAATTGAAGTTTGGTGGAGTGTGGAGGTTTATTGGATTCTGTCCTGGTTTCCGGCAAGGTTTCCAGCTTAAAATTGAGGTCCGACATTGGGAATGGGTGAGGGGNGTCACCACTAAGCCCTTAAGGCCTAGGTGAGTGTCTTAATTAGTTTTGAAAAGGGTTAAACTTTAAGTGATCTTGATTCATGATTTGGGTTTTACTTGAAAATCAAAATAGGGGTATTAAATTGATTAATTGTTGACTTCAAAAGTAATACCCCTAAGTTCAGGATCATTTAATTTTAATAAACATCAAAATTTTTTATGATTCTAAAAAAAATTATTAACCTAATTAAGAAAGTGGGATTGGTTTCTACCAATTGATCCTTTAGATGAGACTGTGGATTCTGCAAAAGAATTTGGCCTCCCATCTTAAAAAATGGAATTGGGATAGATTTGGTAATGTTAATGAGCAACTTGATTCCATCCAAAAAGAATTCAATAGAATGGAACAAGGACTACAAATGGGGATTAATTTTGAATTTGAAGTTCATCATGCAAATTAGAGACTTCTTGCACAAATCAACTACCAGAAAAGTTTCTTAAAACAGAAGGCAGCAGTCCTAAAGTTTATTAATGGAGATAGAAATACTAGCTATTATCATGCATGTATCAATTACAGGAGGAAGTGCAATATGATTCTAAGCATCACCAATACTAATGGTCAGAAACTGACTAATGCTGATGAAATTGCTTCTGATGCAGTTAAGTATTTCCAAAATTTGTTTACCAGTAACCAAACTGACAGAAGCTCAATTGATGCTGATATTTTTTTTGACTTCCAACAATATGTCTAAGGATTAAATCTTACTAATATTCCTTTGAAACATGAGATAAAAATTGCTTTAGACTCCATTGATGGTAGTAAAGTAACTGGGTCAGATGGGTATACCTCAACCTTTCATAAAGCCACATGGGACAACACCAGTAAAGACATTGTGCAAGTTATTCAACAATTCTTTCTTGGTGTGGATCACCCTAGATAATTTAGTGCTTCTACCATTACATTGATACCAAAGAATCAAAACAGAAAAACTTGGGGGGATTACAGGCCCATCATCCTAAGTAATGTGATTTCCAAATTGATCTTCAAGATCATTGTTTTCAGGCTTCAGCCACATCTCTAGCACCTCATCAACGACAATCAAGTGGATTTTATTAAAGGGAGGAACATTAGAAATAATATTCTTCTTGCCTGAGAACTCCTATTGGATCTGGACAAAAATTGTAGAGGGAGAAATGATATATTAAACCTTGATATTAACAAAGCCAATGACACCATCAATTGAGATTTTATTCTTGACACTTTATCTGCCAGAGGCTTTAATGAGAACTTCATCAATCTGATCCACAAGTGGCTGAAGTGTAATGCTCATTAAGTTCTGATTAATGTCAAATGCCATGGCTTCTTTGAAGCTTCCAGGGGTATCAATCAGGGATACCCATTGTATCCAACAATTTCGTTCTAGCTCTGTGCTATTTCTCTAGACAACTAAATAAGCTGTTTACTGACTCCCCTCACATGGCATATCACCACGGATCCAACATTATTATAAGCCATTTAGCTTATCTAGATGATATTATTATCTTCTCCAATGCATTAAAAAATTCTGTCAGGAGGATACATAAATGTCTCCTACACTCTCAACACACTCCAGGTATGGCTCTTAACCAACAGAAATGTCAATTTCTTGTCAACACTAACTCCACTATTCAGACCAAGCACTGGATTTATAATTACATTTGATTTTTCAATGTTAACCTTTATATTAAATATCTTGGAGTACAATTACTCAAAGGAAGAACTAGACAAATACAATTTCAAGAAGTCATTGAACAAATCAAAGCACAACTAGATAGCTGGACTAATTCTTTCCTGTCTAATGGTGGGAGGATCACTATTTTGAGGAGCATTCTGAATGCCATTCCATCTTATGTCCTTCAAATGTTCTCTATGAAAAAGGGTGCATAAGTAGTAATTATAAGAATCTTCAATAAATTTCTTTGGTCCGGTCAAAGGAAACATTTCCACTCGCTCTCTTGGCAGAAGTTGTGCAAGCCTTTGCAGGCTGGGGGTTGGGCTTCAAGAATTTTCAACACTTGGGTTTTATAAACCATTGTAAATTGTGGATTATATTTAGGGCCCATAAAAGTATTTGCGCCAGATTTTTGAAGTGGAAATATTGTAGAGCTATGCTTCCTCCTTGGTTACCAAAAAAATGGGGGATTCCAAACTGTGGTCCAAATTGTTGAACAACAGAAATCAAGCAGAGGAACTTTTTTTTTTGGGAGCTGGGAGAAGGCCAAGTTAATTTTAGGTTAGATCTGTCGGGTCAGAGATTATTGGTCTACTGATTAGTGGAACTGCAGAATACTTAATACTGTTTTATCCAGTGAACATGTTAGATGGGTTAAGGATACTCCCTTCTCATCTAGTTCCAAGAAAAAATTGTTACCAAACAAGCTTATTCCCATAAATTATCTAATACATTTATCATCACTTTTTTAACTGGAATCATATGACTTGGGGAAAAGCCATTTGGGGTAAACTTCTAACCCCTTCTATGTCCTTCGTTTCTTGGAGATTATGACACTCTTCACTTCCTACTGATGATATATGACAGTGACATTATATATGCTTAAAAATATAAGAATTTGATACTGTTGCTAGAAGATTTAAGTCCCCGACAACGGTGCCAAAAACTTGACAACCGTTATAGATCTGATAAAAATGTGTATAAAATATTCAATAATTGCAAAGTCAAACTTACCAACGCAAGAATACGTATCGCTCAAGTAATACAGGGCTCTAATTGAGTCCTAGATATCGATCCCACAGGGAGTAATACTAGAGGCTACGAACTAGTATTTAGAAAATCAATACTTAATCACAACAATATAGTTCAAATTGCTTATTTGTCACTAATAGGCAATTGAAATAAATATGTAATTTTAACAAACTCTTAATTAACTAATTCTACTAAAAAAGTTTCCAATGTGAAGTTCAATATATAAGAAAGCATCCTTCTCTTTGTCAAGAAATTAAAGTGAATGGATAAAGTGAATTAGTTCAAATTGTATTGTGCCAAATAGGAGCATACATATTCTTTACCCTTTTGTCCAGGCATAAAGAACATTGACTAATCCTATGCTTGGTTAATGAATTTGTGGCTAGGCTAGGAGTATACCGGCTCTCACTTCAGAGCTCCCACATTCCCCTCGCCTGAGGGCTAACATCTACACTTCAGCAACCAAATGATAGAACCAAATTGAGGATTTTAGTCTGTCACTAAAAAATCTCCAATTCTACGCCTGATAATTTTGTTTCCCTATTTATTTGCACCCAACTTTCAAGGACTTTGACCTCCCTAAATCATTGATGTAATCTTCACTTTAGTTGTAAAACTCAATATATTTTAACAAATCAATTGGCCAGATTGAAAATTAAGAACGAAGTGAGAAGATCATCTCAACTTCTTTAACATTCACATGGCTCAACCAATTAAAATCACTATTTCACAAAATCTCAAGACAAGGAGAAAGACAGAGAAAATTACTCAGAACTCATAGAGAAGATACAAAACTTAGAACTTATATATAAAAGCAAAGTTGTACAAACTTAAATAAGTAAATACCACTTATTTCTAATTCCTCAATAAGCAAACTCCTTCAAGTTCCTCTGAATCTCTTCTTTTCTGTACAACACATAGAATTCTTCTTCAAAGCGGCAAGAAGGAAGAAATCTCTCACTTTCCCTCCACTCTTACAATCTCTCAAAGAATTTCTCACAATACAAATCCTAAATTAAACTCTCTACACTTTACAAACAATAAAAACTCAGCGGACACCACCACGGGGCTCCTCTTTTTTTGGCATAAGCGTCCCTTCCAAAATCGTCAACATTCAATGCAACTGTTAAGATTACCGCCGTTCTCACCGTCGGCAGCCTCGATGGCACCGTCGGCTGCCTTCTAGAATATTTGATTTTGCACTCTCGGGAAAAATCTGTCGTCGGCGCCGTTGGGCTCGCCGTCGGTACCCTAGTTCAAATCTTCATATTTTGGTCCTTTTTGCACCAAATTCGCTCCTTTTTGCATCTTTTTGCTCCAATGACCATAATTCAACATGCCTGCAACTAAACATCAAAAATATCCTTCTTTGAAGTGTAATACCATTAATATTAGTATAAAATAGGTATGAAAATCTCAACATATTTTTTTTGGTCAAAATCCCCCAAACTTAACTATTACTTTTCCTCAAGTAATTTTAGTACTACATAAAAGTTATTATCTATTGTAGTAAAGTTTTCTTTCAAAAATACTATAAGTTTGATTTAAGTGGATTAGATACCATAGTGAAATTTTTAGAAAAATTTCAAGTAATTAAATTAACTCTGTAGGTACAAGACTATCTAGTCATCAAGTTTATAAAGTTTTAATTCAGAAATACTATAACTTTGATTTAAGTAAATACCATAGTAAGATTTTCAGAGAAAAAACAAGTAATTGAATTAACTCTGTAGCCACAAGATTATATAGTCATCAAGTTTAAGAGTTCTAGTTTTCTTTTCTTTGATTTAAAGATTAGATACCATAGTGAAATTTTTAGAAAAATTTCAAGTAATTAAATTAACTCTGTAGGTACAAGACTATCTAGTCATCAAGTTTAAGAGTTCTAATTCAAGTAATAAAATTAACTCTATAGCCACAAGATTATCTAGTCATCAAGTTTAAGAGTTCTACTTTTCTAACATTTCAAGAATGACTATATGTTGCAATATTAAGTCTCATCAAGTTTAAGAGTTCTAGTTTTCTATTCATTTCAAGAATGACTATATATTGTAATATTGTGTCACTTAGAATATTCAAATGATAGGAACTTCATGAGAATACTACTAGTAAAAGATGTTAATCTATAAATATAAGTTCAGGAATGTATTTAGGCTTTCCCTTTAGATAGGTCCAAGTGAAGCCAATTTTTTATTAGGCATCTCCTCAAGCTGCTCCTCACTTA
>JXCR01145218.1:0-99355 GCA_002079205.1 Phalaenopsis hybrid cultivar | reverse complement strand
AGGGATTGTTGTCAATCCTTTCTTTTTGCTTTTTCAAGTGAGGATTACTATATCTGGATAGCGTTTAATGATTTTGAAAATCACCTTTCTTTCTCTAAATTTGAAACTCAAAGCATTCCTTTACCTTATAAGTATTTCATAAATTTTGCATCATTGAGCCTCCAATCTTTTCTTCTCAAATGAATTTCCAGGTTCTTTATACTTCAGAATATAGTTTCCTTTACTTTAAACAATCTTTTCTTCTCAAATGAATTTCCAGATTTTTAATACTTCAAAATATAGTTTCCTTTACTTTTTTGAAACTCAAAGTATTCCTTTACCTTATAAATATTTCATAGCTTTTACATCATTGAGCCCCACGAAACTCAAAGCATTCCTTTGCCTTATAAGTTTTTCTTCTCAAATGAATTTCTAAGATTCTTAATATTTCAAAATATAGTTTTCTTTACTTTACATAGTTAACTATAGTCTTATTCTCTTATACTAAATATCTTAATCTACAAAATTAATTTTCCTTACAAAAATATTCTTTTAAATCTACCATAATATTTAAATATCTATAATATATAGTTATCTGAATTAAATTCACTACAAAATCATATTAATAATTTTTGAAAATAATAAAATTGAGAACATCTAATAGTTAATTTTATTCTTCCCTCCCCCAAACTTAAATTTTTCAATATGGAATTATACAGGTGGAAAGAAAATTCTAAATATAAATCATAACTAGTACTTTAGGCATTTTCATCATTCTGAAATTTTTGCAGTTCCTTCTCAAAATTTTAACTTCAACTCGTTTGTAATATTAGGAGTTTTCTATACATATAAATCATTAGAGAATTTACTGGGAAATAAAATTTTGAAATAAGTACAAAACAAAACATTATACAAACATAATATTTCGCTAACACGTCCACAATACTGAACAAAACCCATTACAAATATATTAAAATGCAAATAAAAATCACATCATATTGCAATGTTACAAAGTACTAATCAACATCTATTTTAACTACACATGTAAATTTCAACTACCATACTAAACATTTATAACAATAATTAAAAATGATTCAATTACAACATAAAACTAAAAATGAAAGTGTAAACAAACAAATATCTATCTCTATTACAAAATTACAAAAATAAAAGTACATCAACTACTATCACATATCAAAATCCCATACTATATCCTCTTCTCTCTGGTCAGCAAGTGGATTGGGTTGATACTGAGTATAACGGGGGCATTCAAGAAAAATAACTTCAGGCTCATCTCTGTAGTATCGGGCTTGAGCTTCGTAGTAAGCTATCTCAAATTCAAAATGCCTCTGTAGGTACTCACTATCATAATCATGTCTAAGTTCTAATCCCCCAACTCTTTCATTTATTTGCTCTATACTCTTCCGTTGCAAAGTTAACTCTTTANATGGCCCTCTGAAAGGGTAAATCCTAAAAGAGTAGCTAGTATCCATGATTCTGATGCAATATCTATGTTAGTGTCGCAAATTGCTACAATATCAAAGATATTAGATCATTATGGAATGAATTATTCTCCTACACCTCCTATGATGGAAGAGAATTCATCTGGGCAATTTGTGGATGTTCAACCTTCATATGAGACTTTAAATGCTATTAATAGATCCAAAAACCTTTATTCAAACTATTATAACCCAGGTTGGAAGAATCATCCAAATTTTAATTGACATAACAGTTCTTCTACAAATCAACAATGGACGAACAACCAAGTGAACCCATTAGGAAATTTATCCGACAAAGAATGTTAACTATAGACCTTCTTATCCTCCAGGATTTAACAGTAACACTCAAATTAAGGAAAATAAGTTGTCTATGGAAGAGTTGATATTAAACATGGGTCAACAATTAAAGAATCAAGGAAATCAATTACAAAATCAAGGAACTGCTATTAAGAATATTGAAAACCAATTAGGGCATATCGCTACTGCGCTTAGTAACCAAACATTAGAAACTTTTCCGAGTACCGTGGAACCAAATCCTAAAAATCATGGAAAAGAACAAATCAAAGCGATACAATTACGAAGTGGAAAAGAATTGGAAACATAAGTACAGAAAGAAACAAAAATTGAAAAAGAGAAAGTGGATACTGACAAAGAAAAGGATCATGAGTACCCAAATTTAGAATATCCACTTACACCAATGCAAATTACTGTGGAGAAACCTCCACCACCATTTCCTCAAAAATTGAAGCAACACAAACAAAATAAATAATTTTTCAAATTTTTAGAAATTCTTAAGAAGTTGAAGGAGAAACCTCCACCACCGTTTCCTAAAAGATTGAAGCAACACAAAAAGGTTAAACAATTTTCCAAGTTTATAGAAATTCTTAAGAAATTAACGATGAAGCAACATAAACAGAATAAACAATTTTCCAAATTTTTAAAAATTCTTAAGAAGTTAACAGTAAATATTCCCTTCGTAGAAGCTTTAGAGCAAATGCCCAATTATGTGAAATTTATGAAAGATATACTGATATTTCCTTCGTAGAAGCTTTAGAGCAAATGCCCAATTATGTGAAATTTATGAAAGATATTTAGAATAAGAAAAGGAGTTCACTGATAACTAAACTGTTGCACTTAACAAAGAGTGTAGTGCAATTATTCAGAAAAAGCTTCCTGAAATATTAAAAGATCGTGACAGTTTCACTATACCGTGTGCTATCGGTGAAAAATTTTATGAAAGTATGTGATTTGGGCGGCATTAATCTTATGCCTCTATCAATTTTCAAAAGATTAGGATTAGGAGAAGTCTCACCTACTGAGTCAGCATTAATCTTATGCCTCTATCAATTTTCAAAAGATTAGGATTAGAAGAAGTCTCACGTACTTTTGTTATTCTTATGCCTCTATCAATTTTCAAAAGATTAGGATTAGGAGAAGTCTCACCTACTTCTGTAATTCTTCAGTTAGCGGATCGTTCAGTTACATATCCTAAGGGAGTTATAGAAGATGTGTTAGTAAGACTACAGTTAGCAGATCGTTCAGTTACATATCCTAAGGGAGTTATAGAAGATGTGTTAGTAAATAAATCTTATGTCTCTATCAATTTTCAAAACATTAGGATTAGGAGAAGTCTCACCTACTTCTGTAACTCTTTAGTTAGATCAATTTTCAAAAGATTAGGATTAGGAGAAGTCTCACCTACTTCTTTAACTCTTCAGTTAGAATCAATTTTCAAAAAATTAGGATTAGGAGAAGTCTCACCTACTTCTATAACTCTTCAGTTAGCGTATCAATTTTCAAATGATTAGGATTAGGAGAAGTCTCACCTACTTCTGTAACTCTTCAGTTAGCAAATCGTTCAGTTACATATCCTAAGGGAGTTATAGAAGATGTGTTAGTAAAAGTGGACAAATTTATAGTTACATATCCTAAGGGAGTTATAGAAGATGTATTAGTAAAAGTTGATAAATTTATCTTTCCTGTGGATTTTATTATTTTAGATATGTAGGAAGATAGTGAAACACCTATTATTTTATTGAGACCTTTTTTAGCTACTGGAAAAGCTATGATAGATGTTGAAAAAGGAGAATTAACGATGGGAGTTAACGATCAAGAAGTGACTTTTAACATTGCGAAAATCTATGAAATACCCTGCTGTTGAAAGAGATAATGAATGTTTTCGCATGGAAATTAGTGAACATCTATTGAAAGAAAATTTTAAAGAACATTTTGAAGAGAAAGAACAGATTGAAAAAAGTGATGAAATTATTTTAGACGAATTAGAAAATGAAGAATTAGATTATGTTCAGGAAAGATTTGAGATGCTAGATATCTCAGAAAATGCTGATAAGAATCTATTTCCGTCAATTATAAAACCACCTAAATTTGAGTTGAAAATTGTCGGCACTATTTTTTGTATGGGGTTTGCCCGTAAGATGCTGCCGGTCATCGGAATTGAAATCCCGTTGCCCACTTCGGAAGAACACTTTTTAAAATTTTAGTTTTGAAAAAGATGAAGTCAAACTGACCCCATAATTTTCATAGTTTAGATGATAGAGCGCTTTACCTCAAATCCTGTATCTATCCCGAAGGATGAACACAAGAATTGAGGGTGAGACTCGATCAAATAAACTAAAGAGAGTTATGACATCCGTTTGATCTGCGAAACCAATGTATTGGCTGACAAGTTCCCCTATTTAATATAAGGAATTAAATAGGATTTATATTATGCTAAGTTCGGGAAAAGCTTCCTATAAGGGCAAGCCCCTATAGTTAATTACATCATAGGTAACTGAAGTTACCTATGAATACTCTCGATAAAAGTTAAGAAAAATTACCTTCAAGGAGTTCAAATGGTAAGGATATTTCAAAGATATCGGACTAAGAAGTGTGAAGGGGGATTGGTTCAAATTTGGAACATTTTTGCTTTGGAGTTCAAAAGAGGAAACACTAGAGGATGTCACAGATCCAAAGGAGAACTTCGGTGACTTCCCAAGCTATCCTATTATTTGGCTTCAATTTAGGAGAAATCATTTAGATGTTTCATCCTGCAATTTTTTTTATTTATTATGATTTACATTTGTGTGAAGCAATCAACACAAATAACCTTGAAGATGTGAGGATTTAAGTCGTGACAAACAACTACCTCGGAGTCCTAAGATGAGTTTAAGGCTTATATTATACAATATGATTGTACAAAGGCCTAAAAATATGTTTGAGAATTTATGTTGCACTAAGCAAATAACCTCGAATTCCTATGGCTTTGTTGTTTTAAAGCTAAGGAAGGATGTGTTGTTGTAGATCTNTGCATATGGATCTAATTTGGGTCAAACTTAAGCTAGCTTTGGACTAAGCTCAAATTGATTGTTGTGTTTGGTCAAAAATGACCTTATAAAGTATTTTCAACAAAAAATGGACGCCAATTTGAGGTTTAAGGCATTCAATTATTGAGATTTGGGGTGTTAGCCAATATTGAGGCTAATTTAGGGTTTTGGTCAAAGATGGTCAAATTGACCAAATTGGACTCTAGTGTTGTTGGATAAAATGAAATTGGGAATAGTTTAGATTTATTGAGATTTTTTGGGAATTTTTAGAATTTTTGGATTTTTAGATCATGGGGGGGTTCCAAGGGCATTTAGGTATTTTTGGGGTGTTTGGGGCAAAAAACCCAAGATGAACGTCAAGTAGAATTGGATAAATATCCATTCTAAATGAACTGTGGATCAATAAAACCCTCATTTTAAGTAGAATTGGATAGATATCCATTCTAAATGAACCATGGATCAATGAAATCCCCATTTTGGGCTCTCATGTATTGATCTTAGCTAGGGTATTGTGAAGGTATTGTGGGGGTATGGTATACCTTAATTCCAAACCAACACCCAGGGTCAATCCTAAGGCCAAGTAGTCCTATAGTAACTCTCCTTGAGTTCCCTCATAATGATCTTATTTACTAAGTACTAGAGGTTAAGATCAATATGTGGAACTTCAAGTTGAGTAAAGAGAAGAGTTTTTAGTTTCTAATGGTGAGGATACCTTTTCTAGTTTTCTAAGACTAGTTAGTAGAGTCCTATGGCTAGACCTAGGCTACTAAAGAAGTTTCTAGACCTCAACCAAAAGTGAGGTCAATCCTATGGCTAGACCTAGGCTACTAAAGAAGTTTCTAGACCTCAACCAAAAGTGAGGTCAACATTTATGGCTAGACCTAGGCTACTAAAGAAGTTTCTAGACCTCAACCAAAAGTGAGGTCAACAATATGGCTAGACCTAGGCTACTAAAGAAGTTTCTAGACCTCAACCAAAAGTGAGGTCAACAAAATTATTGCGTAGCTGACCAAAGGAAAATATGTTGAGACTTTCATACCTCTTTTATACTGTTTTTANATTATTGAATCAATTTTCAAAAAGTTATGAATCAGAAGTATTGAACTGATTCAATATGAAAATTGAAATTATGGAATCAATTTTCAAAAAGTTATGAATCAGAAGTATCGAACTGATTCACTAATTTAATGTAAAAATTGAAATTATTGGATCAATTTTGAAAGATTATGAATCAGAAATATCGAACTGATTTAGAGTGAAAATTGAAATTATTGAATCAATTTTCGAGAAGTTATGAATCAGAAGTATTGAACTGATTCAAAAAATTGAAATTATTGAATCAATTTTCAAAAAGTTATGAATCAGAAGTATTGAACTGATTCAATATGAAAATTGAAATTATTGAATCAATTTTCGAAAAGTTATGAATCAGAAGTATCGAACTGATTCAATATGAAAATTGAAATTATCACATCAATTTTTTTTAGTAGTAAATCAGAGTTATTAGACTGATTTAAAATGTAAGGTGTAAAAATTTTTGTTGTTTTGAAAATGATTTGCAAAACTCATTTGCAAGTATCGTATAGTGTTTGTGAATCCATAAGGATATTACAGAAGACAACATTGTGTAAAATGTGTGATTCTGTGGGAATGTAGACCGAACGAGGTCACGCTATATAAGCAAGAAATTCTCAAAATTGAGAAAAATCATTTGGCAAATTTAATTTTATTATTGTAAAATTTTATTACTTATTCATACAGTGATTTCTTACNGAGGATGTAGACCGAACGAGGTCACGCTATACAAGCAAGAAATTCTCAAGATTGAGAAAAATTCTTTGGCAATTTTCATTTGTTTATTAGAAATTTTGTTTACTGATTCATACAGTCATTTCTTACAATATATCATGTATATATCTCAAAAGATGAAAAGTACATCATGTCAACAGTCTTTCTTACAATATATCATGTATATATCTCAAAAGATGAAAAATACATCATGCTGTTCGCATAATGGTACATCCATGAGTACATAATATAAAGTACAAAATAAACTGTCTTCATATCACAGGCTGTACATTTGCATCATCTGTACATCTACCAGCAGAAGATCTTTTGCGAACTACATGAGTTTCTATAGNACAGGCTGTACATTTGCATTATCTGTACATTTATCAGTAGAAGATCTTTTGCGAATTACATGAGCTCCTAAAAAAGCTGACCTTCTAGGCTGTTATTTTGAAGAAAAACCTAGGGGTGCAACGAGTTTATAGCTGATATGGTTGCAATTGTTCGAGCTCCGGATCCGGCTGAAATCCATATGGAGTCTTATCATCAATCATTCGTAATTGTTGGCTGTTATTTTGAGATAGCCTAGTGGTGCAACGAGTTTATAGCTCATATGGTTGCAATTGTAACATCTATCAGTACAAGATCTTTTGCGAACTACATGAGCTTCTAAACAAGCTGACCTTCTAGTCTGTTATTCTGAGGAAATAGCCTAGTGGTGCAACGAGTTTATAGCTCATATGGTTGCAATTGTTCGAGCTTNTTTGCATCATCTGTACATCTATCAGTAGAAGATCTTTTGCGAACTACATGAGTTTCTAAACAAGCTGACCTTCTAGGCTGTTATTTGAGATAGCCTAGTGGTGCAATAAGTTTATAACTCATATGGTTGCAACTGTTTGCTGTTGTTTTGAGATAGCCTAGTGGTGCAACGAGTTTATAACTCATATGGTTGCAACTATTCGTAAATCATATGGAGTTTTATCGTCAATCATTCTCCTGAAAGTTATCGACACTCGACGGTGTCGAACTTCCGGAATGNGAGCTCTGGATCTGGCTGAAATCCATATGGAGTTTTATCGTCAATCATTCTCCTGAAAGTTATCCACACTCGACGGTGTGATCTCCCAGAATACAATGTTTTGCTATATCAGCTCCATTTCCTTTCAGAATCAAAACAGATCCTCTCGGTAANTGAAATCCATATGGAGTTTTATCGTCAATCATTCTCCTGAAAGTTATCGACACTCGATGGTGCCGAACTTCCGGAATACAATGTTTTGCTATATCAGCTCAATTCCCTTTCAGAATCAAAACAGATCCTCTCGGTAAAGAAATTTCAACAGATCCTCAAAATTTNGGCTGCAACTGTTCAAGCTCCATGTCTGGCTGAAATCCATAGGGGGTTTTATCGTCGCTCATTCTTCTGAAAATTATCGACACTCGACGGTGTCGAACTCTCGGAATGCAACGTTTTGCTATGTCAGCCCCATTTCCTTTCAGAATCAGAATGGATCCTCTTGGTAACAAAATCTCAACAGATCCTTGGAATTCTCCTGGACCGATTATGTCTATATCTGTGCCAAATAACATACTGCTCTGTGATATGAAAGAGACTGTACAGAATGGACGATCAAAGTCACGATGGTCAATATGTGGAGGGATACAATCCCCTTCTTCATAAATGTTAATTATGCAACTATTGGGGATACAATTTGATGGAATTATGCTCCATTGAACCAGTCGTGTAATCATCCATTTTATCATAGGTGGCATCGGCTCCACATGTTCATGTTATAAAATTCCTGGCAGATTTCCTTGTTAATCTATTTTATAATTATAACAACAGCTGCATTGTATCGTTATGCGACCCTTGCCTCTCATCCATTTTTTAGGCTCTGAATATGTTCTTCCAGATAGCAACCTTGCTTTGCCTTTGATTTGAAGTTCAAACACACAATCAAGTACCTCTCGTTGTTGGGTGAGAGAGAAGACATCTGTGTATAATTCCAATCCTTCCAGAATATTGACATATTCTCTATCAACTATTTCAAAATGTTCACAAACATTACATTTAACATTATGAATCTTTGTAAGCTCAACATTGCTTGGATATGCTGGATAATGTGTTTCATCATTTAACCGATTATCAATAATCGGTTGCCATGTCAGTGGTGGTATTGCTCCCATTGGATTATACGCCTCAACTTGAGCTGGCGCATGATAGATATCCCATGGATAATGTTGAATTGTATTTGCATAATCTATCGGCAGATCATCATATCTTATCAATTCATTAGCTGATAAGTAATCATCATAATTATAATATTGTTCTAAATGTAGAACATTGCAACGTGGACATTCTACAAATGCTCCTGCAGACTGTCCTTGTTCAAGTGTTGTGGAATGACAAGTATAACAAACCAAACTGGCATTGGAGTGAACCCATACTGGTGATTGTTCGGGACGCTGTATCGATTGTACTTCCTCTTCTGTCAACGACAGACTATCAGAAGACTCTTTCATGTTGACATTATACATGTACCCCTCTCGGATTGCAAACAACTTTTCTTTTTCTTTCCTGGCTTTGGCTAGAGCTCTTTGTTTTTTTCGGTCAGCATTTCTTCACTGAGTTCTTNTAGGAAAGTCCTATGGCTAAACCTAGGCTACTAAAGAAGTTTCTAGACCTCAACCAAAAGTGAGGTCAACAGTAATCAACATATAGATTGTCGAAGGGTTAGTACGGGAATTGATCAGTCAATTTTTCTTCTATCTATCCTTTTTCCTTGCACATCCGAACTAATCCTGCTTCAATTGTTCCAATAAGATCTAAATTCTCCTTCATCTTCCAATCTAAGTGATCCAAAAGGTATTTAAGATTTCCTATTGCATTTGTTATACTCTGAAGTTCTTTTTCAATTTTCATCATTTTCTTTTCCAAAGTAAGTGAACTTCCAACTTTTTGTGGCATTAATTGAATTGAAGCATGTGATGAATCATCCCACATAGCATCTAATGCTTCATTTCATTCCTACATAAGTATCATATATAGGAATCATGGGCTCTCAAGGTAATAAAACTTTTTTGCAACTATCATATGGAACTTGAGATTGCCCACAATATAGGAAAATTATAGAAGGATCCCTATGTCCATATATTGGCCCATTCATAATATTACCCATAAAAGATTTAAAAATGATAGATTCGACTTCAATGGGCTTTTCCATTTGAATGTAGTAGTTTAAAATAGCACTTTCTTTAGTGACTCTACTAATCTTTATGGTAGGGAGTAATTTTGCAGAAATGAAGAAATGCCACTTTTTTATATTGGATTACACAAAGAAGTAGAGAAACTAGCATATCCTTCATCTCGTATTTCTCAAAAATCACTTTCATCCATCAGAAAATTATAGACATCTTGCATCAAATCTCTCATTGGGATGAAATTTGTACAATAACAGATGGGAACATTTTCTATCATATACAACTCATTAATTCACGTCGGAGTAAATGGTACAACTTTACCTTGTACAAAGACAACTCTTGGGTAATTCCATGTAAGCTGGCATAGAATTCCTTCACCACTAGCACAACAACTGTAGCGGTAGTGTAGCACAGAACTTCCCTTTGTCTCTATGTAATGATTTTATCAATCGGAGAACTTGGATTAATCAATCCATGTTGATAAATCATCTTTCCTTGATAAGCCTCTTCTTTCTAATGACTTTGTCGTATAATCTCCATGCGTCAAAACTGATAAACTTTCTTCTGTTGAAAACTACATACCTGGAAGTATTTCTAGAACAGAAAGCCATGGAATTTAAAAATAGGATGTTTCTGGTCATCCAAGGTAGTTTTTAGGACTTTAAAAACACCTCCCAGTGGTTATTAAGGAGTGAAATCCCGCCAAAGTCTGCCAAAAACATCAAAACCACACAAAATTGCTCGGGATGCCATCGGCAGTCCCGATGGCAATGTCGGCACCATGGTCCGTCTAACAGGCACCGTCGGCGCCCATTCTGGCGCCAAAAGCCAAATGGCATCTTTTCAATTTTTTGTTCATATCAATTCCAAATTTTCCTCCAATACAAATATATATTTTTTTAATTTATGATATAAAATGTGTAGATTTATTATGTCGTAATATATATAACACTTATCAAACAAAATAATAATACACACACACACACACACACAAGCACACACACACACACATATATATATATATATATTTATTTATTTATTTATTTATTTGTGGGTTGCCTCCCACAAAGCGCTTGATTTATCGTTGTCAACCCGACACACCATTTGGTTAGATGGCTTGACTTAACATTAAAACTTCTTTAAATTGTGGTATGTGCCCTTCATAATAATGTTTCACTCGATGCCCATTAACTTTAAAAATCATTCCAGCTTTAGGATCTTTAGTAACAACAGTTTTGTAATGATAGACTTTAATCACTTTATATGGTCCTAACCATTTCGATTTCAGTTTCCTTGGAAATAATCTCAATCTTGTATTGTATAATAAAACTTCTTGTCCAGGTTCAAACTTCTTTTTAATAATCTTTTGATCATACCATATTTTCATTTTCTCTTAATAGATTTTTGCATTTTCGTATTTTCATTTTCTCTTAATTTCATCCTTTTTGCTTCATTTTTGCTCCAAGTCCTAAAATTCAACAGTCTGCAAGAAAATATTAAAAATATCTTCCATTAAAGTGCAATATCACAAAAAATTAGTATAGAATATTGGTCTAAAAGTCCATATATTTTTAGTGTATCAAAATCTCCTAAACTTACATGTTACTTGTCCTCATGTAACTCCTTTACTACTAAAAAAATGACTTATGGTAAAGAATTCAACTTTTATATTTTCATATTTTAGTTCACTAAATACAATAGCATAACTTAAGAAAAATTCAAAACAACTCTAGTTAATGCCAAGGTATAAGAATATTCAGCAATCAAGTTTAAGATTTCTGATGCTCTATTATTTTCAAGAAAAATTGCAATTTTTCATATTAAAGCCACTTAGAGTATTCATATGAAAAAGAAATTCATTAAAATTTACTATTAAGTAAGTTAATGCTCAAATATAAGTTCAAAAAATGTAGCTAAGTCTTCTTCTTTAAGTTGATTCAAGTGAAGCCAATTTTTAATTAGGCACCTCCTCAAGCTTCTCCTCATATTATCTTTTTCTTTTCTTTTCTTTTCAGAATCCTTTTCAATCCTTTTTCTTTTCTTTTTCTTTTGTTTTCTCTATTTTTTTATGTAAGGATAATTATATCTTGATAGCCTTTAATGATTTTTAACTTCATTATCATCTTCTTAAAGTCAAAAACTTATCACATTTCTTCACTCAACAAATTTTTATTAGCTTAAAGATTTCATAAAGTTTTATTCTTTTCTTCTTACATGAATCTTTAAGATTTTTAATATTTCAAAAATACTAATTTCCTTAATTAAAATAGAAAAACATAGTCATATTCTCTTATAACAAATATCTTACTCTCTAAAATGAACCTTCATTATTGAAAATTTTTACTTAAGTTTACGATATAAGTAGAAACATAAATATAGTTACCTAAAGTTATCCCCTCATACCAAAGGTCATGTTGAATTTAAAAATTTTGAAAAATATAGCTAAGTCAATACAAATAAAATTAAGTTTTTTGGTTTAAAAAGGAATTTTTCTTCCCCCTCCCCGACCCCTCCCCTTGCAAACTTAAATTTTTAAAAAAATTACCATGAAGAACTGAAAAATAAAGGGTGAAAGAAACATTAAATACATAAAGAAAAGACTTACCTGTTGAAGGTTCTGATTTTGAAACTTAATTTTGAAATATTGTATGAAAAACTATAAGACTTAAAATAGTAAATAACATGTAATACATATAAAATCTGCTGAGAAAGAGTTAATTACGATACATTTTAAAAATACTAACAATTAACAATAGAAATAAATTGAATTTCAAATACAAAAATAGTTTTACAATTCTACAGTTCACAACTTAATATTTAAAATAAAACAGAGTCTCACTATCTAACAACAAACATTCTTAACAATATAACAATAACAAACAACAAAATAACAAAGTATAATCAAACATAAAATAAAAGAAAAGTCGAACTAACATATCTCGACTCATCGTCTTCTTCTTCTTCTTCCACATTCAAATTCTGATGTTGATATGGAGTAGAGATAGAGTGAGTAGGAAACTGAACTAAGTGATCACCATTCATATATTTGACCATCGCAACTTCATAAGCAACATCATATTTGAACTTTTGTCTTATCAAATCATTAGTGTGAGCATTTATGGCCTCCATGTTTATCACTTTATGGTCCATTCTCAAGATATCTCCCTGTTTGATCATCATCTGGTCCAATAGTTCTTGAAGAGTGGGATCACTAGAAGTAGGGGTCCTTGAAGTAGAAGGAATATTTGGGCCTTACTTTCAGACCTCCATCCAACATGAAATTCATATGTCTTCATATTGGCAGGCCCAAAAGGTTTTAGAGGCTCAATCCTCTCTTCCTCAGGGCTAAAATTGACTCTTGCCTATTCACTGAGTGTGAAGATCATAGCAGGGTGTGCTAAACAACCAGAGGACTCTCCCAAAGCAATAGATCTGGAGTTCATATAAATAATAGAGCCTACATTTATCCTCATCACCTGCTGGATACAAAAGTTCAGGATGGCTCTAACCTTTGCAAGCTCACTATGATGATTTGTCAGTATCATTCTTCCTTAAATAAAGTAGTGTCAGGCCTTAGATACAACATTTAACACAGGAAGAGGAAAGTTTACCTTAGCACCATTTTTCACTTTCTAAGTTCCTCTTCCATCAGTAAGAAAAAACATGAACTTATCCAAGGCCTTATTCATAGCAGAAAATGATTTATACTGGCAACTGTACATATCTTCCAACTGATAAAATTCATTAATCTTTCTTAGAGTAAACTCCAACATTTTCCCATGAACAAAAACAAATTCTTCAGAAGTCTCTTTAAAATTGGCATAGAATTCCATCACTACACAAATAATTGCATCCATCACTACACCAATAATCACTACACAAAACATTGATTAATCGCTCGACATCTCCAACTGGACTTTTAAATCCTTGATCCAAAATCACTTTTTTATTTTGAAGTTGACTATGGAAACGAGCACTAGCTTTGAAGCTGACAAATTTTTGTTAATCATTGTCCACTTTTCTCTTTCCTTTGCTCATTTTAGGTGCCATGGTAAATCTAAGAAAAAATTGATAGAAATTCAAATAAACCCCCAAAATTATTAAAATCACGATGTAAGACGTTTAAAAGTTAAATCTACTAAGTAAGAGTTCTTCACCAAAAGATTTTCTCAAAATCTCTCAAAAAATTTCCAAAATTTTTGGATCTCAGCAATGTGATATAAAACCTTGATGAATATAACAAAAATTTAGTTCAAAGTGTAGCTCTTATCTAGAGAAGATGAAATTCGAACTTCCTTTGCCTTAAAATTTCTTCAAATCCGAGCAAAATCAAACCCTAGGTGCAAAAACTGGAGGTTGAAGGTGACTCAAAGGGTAAAAATGGAGTTTTACGGTGCAAATCTCAAATTTGAAGAGGTTTAAGGTGTTCTCGGGTCAAGGGAACTATCTACACCCATACCAGCGCCGTCGGCGCTGAAGACTAAAAAATTCCATTTTATGATTATCAAAATTTTCAATTTTCTTTCAATTCACTCCAAAGTCTTTTTAGTATTTTTTAACATAAATTTTTATCTAATAATAAATCATAAAAAAAAAATTTCACAAACAACACCAAACTATCTTTTATATATGAAAATTCATTTTTTTAAATTCAATTTTCTAATCACACTTTAAAATATATAAAGCAAACTAAATTATAATTTAGCGTCAAAATCAAGCCACAACACTAAGTGCTGACACAAAACTATACACAAAATCAAATTTCAGAATTCTAAAGCAAAGCAAACTAAATCAAATCCACATAATACCATTAAATACATAAGTATTTTAAACTAATAGAGAGTCTAAATTCTTCAATTATTCTCCTCTTCTTCATTGTTTTCTCCTATAGTAATATCTCCCATAGATTGGCAATCAACCTACAGATTGTAGAAGGGTCAGTACGGAAATTGATCAGTCAATTTTTCTTCTATCTATCCTTTTTCCTTGCACATCTGAACTAATCCTGCTTCAATTGTTCCAATAAGATCTAAATTTTCTTTCATCCTCGTCGGCGTTATTTCGGATTGGTTTGTAGGGTTGCCCGTAAGAAGCTGTTGGTCGCTGGAATTAAAATCCTGTCGTCCGCTTCGGAAGGAGAATGAAATTTGAAATCAAACTAACCCCATATTTTTCATAGTTCNCGAAATAACAAATCAAATTTGGAAGGGAGATGTGAAGAAATTTTAGGACCCAGTGCGAGACCCAATTAGTGAAAAAGAATGCCCAGGTGGAATTAGTCCACCGTCACATCTATTGGGGATTCGACCCCATATACAAATTTAAAAAGTCCTTACTGACCTTCTGAACCCCTCTGTTCAAAGATAGTTGAACAGCTAGTCCTGAAGCCCAAGGAGTTGGCTTTACTTTTCTAAGACAGAAATGAGTAAAGAATGTCAACGGAAGAAGGGTAATTTGGTCCAAGAGGGACATGGATACATTACTGATGTGTGAAAAAAATATTTCTTGATTTGTATGGAGAGAAAAGCACATCCTCAGCGGAGTCGCCACAAGCTGTCGGCGTTATTTCAGGGTTGGAGGGGAGTTGCCCGTAAGAAGCTGTCGGTCACCGGAATCGAAATCCTGTCACCCGCTTCGGAAGAACGTTGAAGTATGAAACCAAACTAACCCCATATTTTTGATAGTTTAAAATGAAATAGCACTATACCTCAAATCCTGTATCTATTCTGAAGGATAAACACAAGACTTGAGGATGAGGCTCGATCAAATAAACTAAGGAAAGTATGACGTTTGTTTGGTCTGTGAAACCTTTGTATTTGTCGACAAGTTCCCCTATTTAATATACAGGATTAAATAAGGTTTATATTAAGCTGGGTTTGAACATGCTTTCTATAAGGGCAAGCCCCTATAGTTAATTACATCTTAAATGACAAAAGCCACCTAAGAAGACTCTTGATAGAAATCAAGAAATATTATCTTTAAGGAATTTCAAAGGGTAGGACTCTTCAACGAAATCTGGCGTAGAGGTGTGAAAGGGGATTGGTTCAAATTTAGAACATTTTATTGTCAAATCTAAAGGAAGAAGAACTAAGGGATGTCATGGATCTAGAGGAGAACCCAGTGACTTCCCAAGCTGTCCTAATATTTTGCTTCAGTTTTAAGGAGAAATATTTAGGTGTTTCATCCTGCCAATTTTATTAGCCAAGGCTTGCATTCATGTAAAACGATCACCAAAAAGCCTAGAAGATATGAGGATTTAGGTCGTGACAAATCACAACCTCGAAATCCTAAGACGAGTTAGGGCTTATATTATATACCAGGGCTATACAAAGGCCTAAAGATAAGGTGAGTATTTACATTGCATAAGCAAGTAACCTCAAAGTCCTATGGCTTTATTGTTTAAGTGTAAGGAACAAAGATTGGTCTAGCTGGGGAAGACAAGTTTTGTTGTTAAAGATGGTTGTGTTGCCCACCATGCTAGTCCCAAGCTCCTTGCCGCGACGAGTTTTGAGTTATCTAATGTATCAAGTTATAATGTCAAATCAAGTGGCCCTATGGTTGAAGTTCTTTAAATTCNAAGATAAGGTGAGGATTTACGTTGCATAAGCAAGCAACCTCAAAGTCCTATGGCTTTGTTGTTTAAGCCTAAAGAAGGAAGATTGGTTTAGCTGGGGAAGAAAGGTTTTGCTGTTGAAGATGGTCGTACTGCCCACCAAGCTAGCTCCAAGCTCCTTGTCGTGACAAGTTTAAGTTATCTAGTCTGTCAAGTTATAATATCAAATCATATGGCCCAATGGTTGAAGTTCTTTAAATTTTATGAGGGCATATTAAAGTTGATTAGAGCGACGTCGGTTAAGATCCTACGGTTCCCTCATTCCGACATCACTATTTTCTATTGGATTCACTTAGTCCAAATAAACTTACTAAACTCAACTTAATGAGTTCCATAATTTCATTTAAACCGTGGGAAGCCTCGTTACAAACCGTAGGTTACCTCCTCCGAGGGATTCCCGATCATCCGATAGAGACATCTTAATTTAGTTGAAGTTGTGGTTTTGTGTGATGTTTGTGATTAAATTTTGAGTTGTTTTATATTTTGAATGTTGTGGCGGTGAATTTTATCTTGGTTGATTTTAGTTTTGGTTTTGGGTTATGAATTTGGTTAACATGCAAGTTTATGTAGGTAAATGCAAGCATGAAACAAGTAAGGAAAAGACAGAAGAAGATGGTACTATAAACTATAAAAGCGTACCTGGCGAGTCTTCTTGTTCCACCACCTGAAACTTGAAAATGCATGTGAGTGCATTTATGAAGAGCAGGAAAAGTAGAGTTCTGAGGGGTTTTCCTAACTCTATGTTGTATATTGGTGAGGCCTTAAAAGTTTAATTAACGATGATTTCATTAAGCGAAAAAATATTAAGTTTAATAGGCCTCTGAGGTATCCAACAAGTTAGGAGAGGGAAGCAGGTCCATGCCTCCCTCTCATCAACTAGTGAAAAGCCTCGAGTTCATTTAAACTTATTATGTTGCTTAATGGTTCATCTTGTAAATATCCTTAATGCTCAGTGAATATTGATGTCCAAATTATCCCTAAGAATAGGGTAATTATCATTTATCATTTAATTTGAAAATTATGTGGGTGAAGACCCTCGAAGAAGCAAGTTAAAAGAATAGGGTAATTATCACTTGTGATTCAATTTAAGAATTATGTGGGTGAAGACCCTTAAAAAGAATAGGGTAATTATCACTTATCATTTAATTTGAAAATTATGTGGGTGAAGACTCTTAAAGAGAATTTGTCATTTAATTTAAGAATTATGTGGGTGAAGACCCTTAAAGGGGCAAGTTAGTGTAATTGCTTGTGATTCAATTTAAGAATTATGTGGGTGAAGACCCTTAAAGGGGCAAGTTAGTGTAATTGGGACACTTAGCCAAATTTTAATCCTAATTGGGCTTATTGGTGTTTCAAGGATGTTTGATTTAATTATGTTTATTTCTCTAATCCTCATTTAATGAATTTTTTATTTAGGCTAAGTCACCACTAGGCCCTTAAGACCTAAGTAACTGTCTTAATTAGAGGGTTAAGTTTTAAGTAGTCATGATTTATGATTTGAATTTTATTTGAAAGTCAACATAGGGGTATTAAATTAATTAATTATTGGCTTCAAAAGTCATACCCCTAAGTCCAAGATCATTTAATTTTAATAAACTTCCAAATTTTAATAATTTAGAAATTTATTAATCTTAATAAAGAAAGTGAGATTAGTTTCTACAGATTAACCCCTTTGTGTTTCAAACATCAAATAAATTGATTAAGATTAGAGGTTACTCATTCCTCTCCTTGAATTAAGCCTAAATGTTAATTAAGGCAGGATTTCCAAAATTACACATTTGCCCCGAAGGCTCTAATATTTCATAATTTGTCAAATTCAATTCAAATAACTTTAAAATTTTTATCCTACCTCATCCATGGGTCATNTTTAGACCTAAATTAAGCATGTAGGGCTAAACTTGGGTCAAACTTGGGCTAGCTTTAGGCTAAGCTCAAATTCATTGTTGTATTTGGTGTAAAACATCATGATGAACAACTTTCATGAAGGATAAAAGTTGTTTTGAAGTTGATTTGATGTTTAATTTGTATGGATTTTGATGGGTTTGGGTTTAGACCTAAATTAAGCCTTTAAGGGTCAAATTTGGGTCAAACTTGAGCTAGTTTTGGGCTAAGCTCAAATTTATTATTTTGTTTGGTCAAAAATGACCTTATAAAGGATTTTCAACAAAAATTGGATGTCAATTTGAGGTCTAAGGCATTCAATTGTTGAGATTTAAGGTGTTAGCCAATATTGGGGCTAATTTGGGGATTTTGTCAAAATGGTCAAATTGACCAAATTGGACCATGGTGTAGTTAGACAAAATGAAATTGAGAATATTTTGGATTTATTGGGATTTTTTTAGAATTTTTGGAATTTTTTGGAATTTTGGGTCATGGAGGGACATTTTGGTAATTTAGCCATTTTTAGATATTGGGAATTTTTGGAATTTTTAGCTTTTTGGGTCATGAGGGGCATTTTGGTAATTTGGCATTTTTGTCAATTTTGGCAAATTTGGATGTATTCAAGGTGTTTGAAATGTGTTTTGATCAATCTTGGGTATTTTGGCAAAAATTTGGAATTTTGGCCAAATTTGGGTCCCATGGGCAATTAAGTAATTTGGATGTGCTTAGGGGCAAAAGGCCAAGTTGGGCATTTCAAGTGCAATTGGGTAGAGAACCATTCTGAATGAGTCATAGACCAATGTATTGTGAAGATATGGTGTACCCTAGTTCCAAGTCAACACCCAGGGTCAATCCTAAGGCCAAGTAGCCCTATAGAAACTCTTCTTGAGCTTCCCCCATAATGATCTTACCTACTAAATATTAGAGGTTAGGACTAATATGTGGAACCTCAAGTTGAGTAAAGAGAAGAGTTTTGAGTTTTTAATGGTGAGGGTACCCTTTCTAGTTTTCTAAGACTAGTCAATAGGAAAGTCCTATGGCTAGACCTAGGCTACTAAAGAAGTTTCTAGACCACAACCAAAAGTGAGGTCAACAGATATTTTTTATTTAATTAAGTACCTATAACTTCAAAAAATTATATCTTGGTGTAGAAATATCAGAAAAATAAAATAAAAATATCTCTCTTCTCAGTGAACAAAGGAGAATCTAACGAACAAAAAAATAAAAAATATTTATCTAATGTTTTTATTTTAATTAATTAAAAACTCTAAACCTCAATTATTATATTAAAAAATCAAATATTAATCACCATGACATGAAATTTTTTGATCTCGTTTCTCATGTGATTAGGGAGGACTTCTGATTTTTTAAGGTCAAATGACACCTCTAACCCTAAAATCCCTAATTATTTAAGATAATAACCTTTATTTCAATTAAAAAAATTATAAAAAATAAAGTATATATCAGAAAATATAAAATCAAGTTTATTGAGATCGCTAAAGTCAGAGGCATTAATGGAAATAAAAATATAATTTTCTAAAAAAATTTGTATTTTTCCTAATATTTATTTATTTAAATAATTAAGAAAATTATGAAATGCAAATAAAAGATAAAATGTCACAAAATGACCTCTAATTAAAGTTAATCACTTTAGACATGTCCCATAAAAATTTCAAAGTCAAAAAACCTATTTTTGATACAAAAATATATTTTTTAATAAGATGATAATTTTTTTCTTAAAATAATTTAAAAAATATATATATAAATAAAAAAAATGTGAAATCAAGTTTGATGAACTCCAAAATAATTGTTCCCACTTGGTCTATGCCCACTTGATTTTTTTATTTCCAAACTTGAAAACTAAACTTTAAATCCTTGAAGACAAAACCTTTGATCATTATTGAGAGTTTTCTTATGTGACTTTGGTCATTTAAGATGTAATTAAATATATGAACTTGCCCTTATAGGAAATTAAAAATCTAGGTAATATAAACCACATTTAATCTTCAATATTAGGTAGAAGAACCTAACAATTACATAAAAAGTTCACAGACCAAACATATGTCAGAGATTATTTAGTTTATATAGTTGAGCTCACCGCCAAACATTATGTCTATCTTCTGGGACAACACATTTTTTGTGATGTCGTGCTTGCTTACTCAATGTATTAAATATATGAGATTATTCGTTCACATTTTTCTAAAAAAAAATAAAATATTATTTTCAGAACCAAAATTATATATGTATATTAAATTAAATTATTTTCAAATGCAACTAACAAAATTCCCATCCGACAACTTCCAATACAATACATGAAACCCAAAAAGATAATTTCCAAAAAAAGTTGGCTGACACGTCATTAACTAAATCTTTCCAAAAGGGAGGGAGCATAAAATGACAAGAGTTATTCCAAATCGAACAATAATGATCAAAACATAATTTAGATAACAGAGAATTAGAATTATAGAATTTTCAAATAATTTTAAACTTTCACATTGTATTAAATGTATCTAAAGAAGGAAGCCCAAGACCACCATAACGTTTAGGCTTATTAACTTTATCCCAAGCAATAGTATGAATTTATTTCCTATAATTATTATTATGAAAAAAATTAGAGATCATAGAAGAAAATCTTTTCTTAACCCTTTAGGCAAAATCTTTGAATGAAACAAGTAATATAAATAACTCCTGATATGCCACCAACAAATTTTCATCAGCCTGCACGAATCTCAGTGAATTTTTTTGAACAAGAGACATTCAAACTTTGATTAAGAGTCATCTGGAGCTCCGATTTTAGCAAAATTATAGTCAAACTGATCGGCTCAATGAGACGGACCTAATGATATGAAAGTTAGTCCAATCCGAGTCAAATCAAGCCTAGATCAAGTTATTAAACCACTGTTAGAAAATTTCCGGAGGCATTTGAAATGTCAAACGGATGTCAAATCTAGCGAGTTTATAGTCGAATCGAGCGTCTCAAAATGAAGAATTCAACGAGCCCAAGATTGTCAATTACGACATCGTTAAGGCACTCAAATGTCCATCAAACGTCATCTGATCAAGGGAAGCTCCCTGAGCCGTCCGATCAAAATGGTTCACATTCCTGCATTAATTACACTCAAAATACTATAAATAGAGTCTCACCCCTCACATGAAAGGGAGGAGGCTTAAGAAAGAACTTGAGGTTTTGAGAAGGAGCTCAAGTCCAAGATCATCCTCGTCATCGTCAATCGCCCTCGACCACCACTGACCGTCGACCACGACCGCCGACCTCTGTCGACCACCGCCGACCACCGTTGAACGTCGCCAATCATTGTTGACCTCTCTCAACTACCGCCGACCGTCATAGACTGTTGTTAGTCACCGCTGACCTCCGTTAACCACCGCTTACTAGACGTCATCAGTCGACGTTGTAACGTGGAAAGCTAGTAACCCTTTCCTGCCTGTGGGTCAAGGGACATTTGTAATCATCAACTTATAGTGGATTTTTACTACTAGACTAGGCCCCGTGGTTTTTCCCTTTTTACGGGTTTTCCACGTAAAAACTTCTGGTGTGATCACAGCTCGATTCATTTTTTATCTGAGTGTGTGTTGAATTCTCGTGCAACGCTAAGACGATAATCCATTACTCTACCGCCACAAATTTTCTACCACGTATCAGTTTGGTGTCGTCTGTGGGAAGGTTTCAATCCCAAAACTAAAGTACTTACATGGTCTACTACATGGCAACCAGACACAATGTTCGTGATAATGGAGCATCCCACTCCAACACCCATCATTCCAGAGAGCAATCACGAAGCCAAGGGCGGCATGCTTCTTCGTCTTCCCGCCCTGGAAGACGTTATCCTGCCAATGAAGGTGTTTTGGGTTCTTCAATAGAAGATTGAATGCGTAGAATGGAGGAGTCTCAACTGGAGATTCTACAGCTCCTACGCGGGGCTCAACAGCCACTGCCTACACCATTGGATGAAACTCGTTTACCATTAACTCCGTGACGTACGAGAAACATACCGCTCGGAGGAACTCATGCAGGCTCGCCTCCTCAAGAAGGAACACATCCCCTGTCAGGTCGTGATGTTGAACTCCTAGATACAACAAGTTCCACTCATCCATCTCGTGTAGCTCACCCGGCATCGCCACATCTTCCCGCCATTCCAGATAATGTCATTCGCAATGAACTACGACGCCTCGTCCAGGGAGAGTTTCCCTTAGAGAAAAAGGATCGCTTCTACACATCGTAACATCCATGAATCTTCTCCCTTAGCGAATGCGGTCCTCCAACACCCCATCCCAACAGGCTTTAAGCTTCTGAGCATCGATACATATGAAGGGACAACCGACCCTTACGAGCATATTGATCATTATCGAACTATCATGCACATTCAACGTGCTTCTGATGTGTTTTTGTGTCAAGTGTTTCCGGTTACTCTTAAAGGACAAGCTTGAACTTGGTTCTACTCTCTACTGGGGGCACTATAAACACATTTAACGAGCTTGCCAAACTTTTCGTGGAGCAGTTCATCGCAAATCGAAGGATTCATCCCATCTCTCGGGAATTCGTCAAAATGAAGGAGAATCACTCAAAGACTACTTCCGCAGGTTTTCTACTAAAGCCCGTCAAATTCCAGGAGTAGATCCAGAGTTACTTAGGGGGGTTTTCCTTGAGGGGCTTCTCCCAAGACCCTTCTACTCATCACTGATGCGGGAGACAGTTCGTTCTTATGCCGACCTTGTCCACCGTGTTGAGGCCCAAATCACTGCAAACGAGGCCATCAATGCACATAAGGAACAATTTGAGAAATTTGGGGGAAAGCGCAAAGGTAACACTGAAGATAATAATCAATCTTCGCAACGGAGAAAGTCTGAACAACAGAGGAATCGCGACATCCTTTCTCAACCTGCAGGCCAATGAATTGAATATTGACCCAAGAAAGAGTATACACCACTCAACACATCACGTGCTAACATCTTAATGACTATCAAAGATGAGCAAGCCGTTAAGTGGCCTCACCCCCTAAAACACTCAGGGAATAAAGAACAATATTGTCATTTTCATCGAAGTCGTGGTCAGTCCACCGAAGCATGTAAGCAGCTCAAGGAAGAGATTGAAAGATTAGTTAAACAGGGATATCTTGGTCAATTTGTACAAAAAAAACAACTGGTATCGATAACGCTCCTACTGGGGGGCAACATACATCAAGGTAGCAACATAGGGGTCACCCAGTCGTAGGAGAAATTCAAACAATTGTTGGAGGCCCATCGATGATTGATCAAGTCCTTGTCACTGTACCTGGCGAATCAATGCAGAAGAAATTGTGCCTTGAGCCTATAACTTTTAATGATTCTGATTTGGAAGGAGTTCGAGTCCCCCACCAAGATCCTCTAGTCATTAGCGCAGGAATTGACGAGCCCTGCTATAACGTAAAGAGAATCCTGATCGATAATGGGAGCTTTGTTGACGTCTTGTTCTATTCAACTTTCCTTAGTTTGGGATTGACAAGAGAGATACTTCAACCTGCATCCGGTCCATTATATGATTTTGATAATCGACCAGTGAGGGTTGAGGGAACAATAAATCTTCTAGTTGTCTTGGGAGATTTTCCTCAACAGATAACCCACTCAGTTCAGTTCATCGTTGTCAAATCATAATCAGCGTATAATGCTATCTTCGGGAGACCACTTCAATCAATTTTTGGCGTCGTGACTTCTGTAACACACTTGAAGATCAAGCTTCCAATCCTAGCAGGGATCGGCGTCGTGCGAGGTGATCAACAGATAGCACAATCAAGCTACCTCAGACAAGCTCAACCACGCCCATCAATGACACTTAGCATTGAAAACTTTGATCTTTGAGATGAAGATGTATCTCAACGGGCTTCTCTCGTGGAAGACTTGGTTCAAATCCCACTTTCTAACGAACATCCCTCGAGAACAGTGTAACTTGGTTCCCTAATCTCCGATGAGAAAAGGTCAGAGTAAGTAGATCTTCTCCGAATGAACCAAGACTTTTTTGCACTGACTCCAGCCGACATGTCTGGAGTTGATCCAAAAATAATCATGCACTCTTTAAAGGTAGACCCAATCTTTAAATCGGTTATCTAGAAGAAGCGCAGTTTTGCCCTAGATCGCTTACAAGCTATTGAACAAGAAGTCAATAAGCTTCTCAGCAAAGTTCATTCGGGAAGTACACCATCCTGCATGACTAGCCAATGTCGTCATGGTGAAAAAAGCTAATGGTTCATGGAGAATGTGTGTCGACTATACAGACCACAACAAAGCTTGCCCGAAGGATAGTTTTCCTCTCTCGTGCATAGATCAACTTGTTGATGCCACGTCTAGACATCAGATGCTAAGCTTTATGAATGCATACTCAGGATACAATCAAATAAAAATGAACCCAATGGACGAGGAGGCCATCTCTTTTCAAACAGATAAGGGCTTATACTGTTATCAGGTTATGTCATTCGGGTTAAAAAATGCTGGTGCAACCTATCAACGTCTTATGAACAAGGTCTTCAAAAACCTTCTCGGATGTACAATGGAGGTTTATTGATGAAATGTTAGTAAAAAGCTTGGAAGCATCCCAACACATTTCTCATATGGAAGAGTGTTTCTAAATCTTTCGTCAGTATGACTTACGACTTAACCCGACTAAATGTGCTTTCGGGGTCACATCAGAGAAGTTTCTGGGATTTATGGTAACCCTTCGTGGGATTGAAGCAAACCCAGAAAAAATCAAGGCGTTGAAAGAGATGGTGTCTCCAAGGAACATCAAGGAGGTGCAACGATTGAATGGTCTTATAGTAGCCTTATCTCGGTTCTTAGGTCATTCTGGAGATAAATATCTTCCNTTTTTACCAGATATTAAGAAGGTTGCATGGACTTGCTCCCTACTCTTAACCTGGTGAATACCTCAGGGATGTATTAAACTTAATATGTCTTACTTAATAACATTATCCTTAAAATTTAAGGACCGCAATACACAACATAGAGTTAGGAAGGTTTCCAAAACTTTATTTTTCTAGCTCTATATATACATAAATGCTCTGACATGCATTTTGAGTTGCAGGTGGTGGGACGAGAAGACTCGCCAGGTACACTTTTACAGTTTATCGCGTTTTACAGTCTCACTCTTTTTCTTTTATACTTGTACCATAATTACTGTATAAAAAAAAAAAACAAAACAAAACCAAAACTAAAAATAAAATTTCAAATAAAAATACCTCACAATATTTNAGGCCTTAATACCCTATAATTCATTAAATTAGACTCAAATGACTTGAAAATTTTATGTTACCTCACTCATAAATTAATTAAAATATTAGAGGAGAAAATGTAATTTTTCTGAATTTATTTAATTTTATAATTATTTTTAATGCAAAAATAAGGATTTTTAATAAAAATTTAATAACTTAATAAAAATAAAACTTATGTCCTTAAGAAAATTATTGGAGATTCATTTAGGTCAGAGGATCACTTGAACTAATCTTCATTATTTTTAGAGGTTTAATTTAATTATTAGAATTATTTGTTTGTTTTGAGCATTAATTAAATATAAAATAACATTTGGGTGAAAATTAGGTTTTATATTTTTATTAAATCTCTCCAAGTCTAGGGAACCCAAAAAAATAAATTTCATATTTTTGTGACTTATATTTTAATTACTAGATTTATATTAGTGAAAAATTAGAGAAAATTCATTTTTAACCTTCTTAAAATTGATATCATGACTTAGAAAATTAGGAAAATTATTTTGATTGATCCCAAGTGATCAGAAAGCCAAATGTAAAATTTTAGTGTGTTTTTACAATTTTATAATTTTTGTGATTTTTAATTAATTTTTAATTATTCAAAAGCTTAAAACTAGCTTAAAAATGAAAAAAAATATTTTAATTTAAGTTTTATTTTCCTTAGGCTCCTCTGGTTATAAGGAGCTCCCAAAATCAATTTGGTGATTTTTTAATTGTATTTTAATTATTATAATTATTTTAGTGCCAAAAAAGTGATTTCACTTAATTAATCCTTTTGAGTGGTCAAATTAGCTCCAATTGACTTAAAATTTTTATGGGGAGCTCCTTTAACATTAAATTACAATGT
This sequence comes from Phalaenopsis hybrid cultivar, assembly GCA_002079205.1. Taxonomy (NCBI): domain Eukaryota; kingdom Viridiplantae; phylum Streptophyta; class Magnoliopsida; order Asparagales; family Orchidaceae; genus Phalaenopsis; species Phalaenopsis hybrid cultivar. The sequence continues at coordinate 72,971 of JXCR01145218.1, read as the reverse complement.
GAAATAGTTTTTATGTCATTTAAATTTATAATTACACCAAATTAATTTTCTTTTCATTTTTATGGCTAGTGATAATTGAGGTTTTTTTTAATGAGTTAAATCAAGCTTATATTTTTCTTAGGATCCTCTGACCACACTGAACCTACCAAAATAAATTTTATATTTTTTTATGAGTATTTTAATTATTATGATTTTTATACCAAAATATGGACTATTTACTTGAAAATTAGATATCTCTAGTTAGAGATGCCCCCTGACTTTAGAAAAAAAATTAGGGGAGATGCCTAACAACAGAGACATCAAAAGCCCCAAATTCCCATGCCATGATAAAATTCTATGCAAATGGAGAATCAAAATAAAGAAAAAACACCATTTAATTAATTAAAAAGAATATATGCATAAAAAAATATGAAACTATTTCCACATTGTTCTCCTCTATTCACTGAGCAAGAGAGAATTTTTATTTTATTTTTGTGATTTTTCTACACAAATTTATAAATTTTTGAAGATCTAGGGGTTTAAATAAATACAAAAAAACCCTATTTTTCTACTTATCCATGTGGCGCCACACAATCCTACAACGCACTCCCATTTGATGCTGCCGCCTGAGTCACCTGCCACTCGTCTCCTATGTACCACTCCATCTTATTTTCTGGCACGATCCCGTCCGTCAATCCATTACACGCGTGATCCGTCGGCGCTCCGTCATTGTCCCAAACGAACTGAACCCGCGAGCCGTCCACCTTAAAACCTTAATATCTCGAGCTACACTTGACCAAATCACTTTGGGTTTGATCCTATGGATTCATCTATGTGAGACAAACCTATCAATATGGCTAACTTACCATTAAATCGATTCTAGACTCATGGAGAATTAAAATAAGCTCGAGATGGGGAAAAATGTTATACCTTGGTCCAAGAGAGGAAGCCTCGATTGGATGCTTGGAGAAGCTTCGTGGAGGTCTAAGGAGCTTCAGGATGAAGCCTCTGGTTGTGGTGAATCGTCTAGACCCAAGTTCGACCAAGGTCGATTTTGGGTATTGGTCAAAGTCCACCCTAGGGTGCTCTGGTGATGGGGCTTATATGGGGAATCTTTCTCTCTTACTGTGGGGACGGTGTGTATGTGTGTGAAATTAATTTGGATTTGGTTAAGTATCTGAGGATGACCTATTTTGGTCTAGAGATTATAGCTCCAAAATTGAGCTTGAGCAGTGGAATTGAGTGGCTAAAGATTGTGAGATTGAACTCAAGAGGTCTTAAGGAAGCTCTGGAAGCAATATGATAGAGTCTCCCTAAGGCTTTATTTGGCCATGGAGGGGGGTTTTAATAGATGCGGAAGGAGAGGCCACCAGAGGCAATTGGTGGGTGCTTTAGGTTACTTATGTGGATGCCAACAAAGTGCAAAAATCCAATTGGGATGAGACAACTTGGATGGGTTTAATTTTGAGTGTTAGCCATGGGGGAGCACTTCGCCATGGCTTTTCTGGCAACCAAGGTGGACGGCCAGCCAGGGAGAGGTCACCATCCCACTAAGAGAGGTCAGGGCTTGGTTTTGGTGAAGTTTGTTGGGGTTGGCCATGTGTAAAGGCGTCGAATTAAAATGGAATGTGAAAAGGGCTATTTTGGGTCAAGACATGGATTTGGGTTGGACTCAACCACCAAGGCTGGTTTGGGTGCTGAGGGAAATCAGATGAGTCAGCATAATCAGCATGGTTAGGTCTCTATCCAAAAAGACTTGGCTAAACATGGGTTAGAGTGATTCATGGGAGGGGTTAAAAAAATCTTAAGGATATTTGAAAGTAGCTTGGCCTCTTGCCACTAATAGTATGGTGATGTGGCATGGCTCTCATGACTACCTATGGTTTGGGAGTGGCTTGATGGCTTCCCTTTGGGTTGGTCAACTTTCATGAAGAAGGGTTTTGGATTTATTTGGTAATTTTGATGAAGTTTGGCATGATGCTTGATTTGGAATGATTTGATCATGAATTTGAAACTTATGGAGTGCTTTTAATTCAATGGATGATGAAGATAAAAGAGATTATCATGTGGGCTTTGGATTTGGGCTTTTTTGAAATAACTAAAAGATTTGGGCTTTTAAAATTAACATTGAACTTGGGATAAAATTTTGGGCTAATTGAATGTTGAATTTTGTGTAGGGGATATCATGAAGGATTTGGAAGAATTTCAAGTGATTTTGAATTGAATTGGGAGGCTAATTTAGTGGATTTAGGCATATGGTCAAAATTGGGGCTTTTGATTTGGGTAAAATTGGGCTTGCAATTGGGTCAAATTGAGCTTGAAATTTGTTTAGATTAGGATTAGGGATGCTAAATTTTGATTTGGAATTGAAATTGGGCAAGATTGTGGTCAATTTCAGGGCATTTGGGCCTTTAAGGGCAAATTGTGGCTTTTGGTCAAATGGGGTCAAATTGATGATCAAAAATTGAAATTGGGAATATTTGGGATGATTTTGGAATTTTTGGAAATTTTTGGAATTTTTGGGCCATGAAGGGCATTTTGGTAATTTTGGCAATTTTTGGGGTATTTTGGGAATTTGGTGATTTTGGTGAATTTTAGTCAATTTAGGTAGTGGTGAGTGGTTTGAGATGATTTTTCAACAAATTTGGGTATTTTGTATAATTTTAGGATTTTTTTGGCAAAAATTAGGGTTGTAGGGGTATTTTGGTAATTAAGTGATTTTGGGCCAAAATAGGCCAACAAGCCATGAAGTCATACCAAACCAGTAGGAACCATATGAGGATTCATTTTGGATGCTCAATATGTTGGTTCTAACCCTCTTAGCCAAAGACCAGGGGTATAGGTCCATCCATATGAGCTTTCCAGAATGAGTCAGGAGACCAAACTAAGGGATTCTAGGGTTTTGGGTATGTGAGAGAGTGTAGTGTGTGCAAGTTAGCCCCACCAAAAGCAGGGGTTAGTCCTAAGGTCTGATCATTCTATGGGGGACTCCCCTTGAGCTCCTCCATATTGACCCCACCTACTATTTGCTAGAGGTTAGGACCAATATGTGAAACTTCAAGTTGAGTAAAGAAGAATTTAAAATTTCTAATGGTGAGGGTTCCTTTATAGTTCTCTAGGAATAGTCAACAGGAAAATCCTATGACTAGACCCTATACTATTAAAGAGGAAAAAACTAAACCTCAACCAAAAATGAGGTCAACAACAGGATAGAGACAACCTTTCTCTGTGACGCAACTCAAAAGAGGATCTCGTCGGTTGTTTGCTACGCATGACAGAAATTACATTCTTCTGTACCGCAACAAGAATGCAAATCTCGTTGAATATCTGTTATGCAGGTTGGGGATGTTTTTCTTCATCAGAGAAATCCCATATCTTCTATTGGGCAGGAATGATGACTCCACCTCCATTCTCATCTCCACTACCTAATAGACTCAAAAATCTTTCATATTGGTAACAAAAGAAATTAAAATAAGAATTAAAATTTACATTAATTCTCTTATCATTTTGCTTTCTCCTTCGGCTGTTTGACATTTCCTCTTCCGCATTTCAAATTCATAAAAACATAATTTTTATTAAAAAAAATTATTACAGCTATAAAGAAAAATCAGCATTTAAATTTTATATTCATATTTCAGAATTTTNATATATATATATATCTATATATATATATATGTAAATTAAATTCTTTTCCGAAGCGAGCGACGGGAGATTGATTCTGGTGACCGACAACTTCAAATGGTCAACTCCTTAACTAAAATAGTGCTGACAAGTCTTCATCGATATAACCATTAAAATCAAAATCATTGTCATCATCAATGGCCACTCCGTGTTCTTTGGCCAACTTGAAAATTTCTGCCCATAGTTTTTCAACTTTCTCTTCAATTATCGCTTCTTAGATCATCTTGAGATCTGGAGGACTTTCTTGAACATTGTCCACTTGTTCATAAAGCTCGGTTACGATAGCTGCAAAGATGTCTGATACTTTGGACCTTTGCTTCATTCCACATTCCTACCCTACATGCTCATCGAGCTTTATTGGTAAGGCAAGCTTGGGTCCCCATACCTTCTTCTTTGATGGTGATACCTTGAGATAGGGTGTCTCAACAGAGGCATCGACATGTCAGAGAGAGACATCGGCATGTCGGAGAGAGGCATGTTGTTTACGTTGTGGACCAAATACAGTATCATGTGACTTCTTTATCTTCTCCTTCTTAGGGGCACTCCTACGAGCAACAACTGTCGGTATCCTCAGACCCAGACCTATAGACATTGGAGTAAGGATGGTAACAAAATTTGTGGTGGTGCCTCAGTTGACTTCTGACAAATCTATGGTATCAACTCAACTTCCTAGGTGGAACCTGAAGCGAATACTGGCTGGCAAAACTTCAGATGACTTCTGAAACTTCTGGGCAGATCTAACATCCATTAAAATCTCTTTCTTCATCCAAGGGGACATCGCACATCCCACTGGATTAAGCAGCACAATGACTGAACATCCTTCTTTAACGGCCAACCTCTTGAATACTGTACAATTTTTGGTGGTAGGGGTGGGCTTTTCCTTCTCCTCATCATGACCGTGAAGTAATGGAAAGGTAGTGATAACCTTTTGAATACTTTCATATCCATTGGTGTCCATCAGCGGGTGGAACCTACTCCCACTCAGAAGCGAAGAGATCTCAAGAAGTTGAAGTACCTCCAGATGAGGAATCTCATCAATGGTTATCTATTTATGAACTTGGGTCTTAGCAGCCTTCCGAATCCTTCAACTATGATTTCTTCTTTAAGACCGAGTTAATGACACAGACTTCCAACTTCATCCCATTTTAAACATCAATGGCGAGATGGTAAATTGTTTGGTTATATCTTCAAAGATCATAACCTCCTTTCCTTTGGTAGAAAATGGAGCAACGGACTTAACAGGTGCCGGGGTAGCAGTGACTTTCACTTTCCTGCAGGAAGGGAAATCTTGGGAACAGTTCATCTTGAATTCCACAGACGGCGCTTGTAAATATAGAGCAGAAACTTTCATTATGACGAATGGGGCATTTCCAAGAAGGACATTGAGCTCAACGAATCCAGCTCCAAACTTGATGGTGGAAGCGACGACATTGCGGGCATCGTGACTAGTTAGCAGGTTGTAGGAGAAAGTGAGCATCATGAACGCCATTGCAGCATCTTCAAATAAAAAGCTTCGAGGTTGGTTATTTAGCCAACCACTTGTAATTCTAGTGTGAACATTAAAAATTAACAAAGGCTGATATGTATACTGGGCGAGCCTTTATTTAATTTTAGATTGTGAAGATTTTAAAAGTTAGAAAAAATAATTTGAAAATAGAAGGATTTAATTAATTAAATAAAAAAAGTTTAAAGAACAAGCACAACATGACACAAATAAATTTAATTTTCAAAGTAGCAAACCAAAATCGGAAGGACACAAAAAGGAATGTAACATTTAGGACCCAATGCAGCACCAACTTCACAACACACAATGCCCAGGCGGAACTAGTCCGCTAACACACCTATTGGGGGTCAACCCACACAAGACAAAAAGTTCTAACAAACTCTTGAACCTCTTTATTCAAAGTTAATTGAAAAATTGGTCCTGAATTCCATAGGAGTTGCTCATACGATACACCAAAATATATGCATTTTAAGACCCATATTTTATAATTATTTTTGGTGATATTGCACCTTAATGGAAGGTATTTTGATGTTTTCATGCAACTTGTTGATATTTAGGACTTAAAGAAAAAAGGAAGCAGAAAGGATGGAATTTGGAGTCCAAATGACATTTTTGACAAAGTACTCAGCACCTACCGCGTCAAGGGCAGCACCGACCACGCAAAACAACAGAACAACTGAAATTCTTACTTAACACCGACAGTGACAGATTAGTGTCGACGGCACTAAAGGCGGTTCAGCCCTTATTTCTAGAAGGTTAATTTTTTTTGGACAATTTTTGAAGAGTTCTTAGAGGCACCTCTTAGAGAACCGACCTTGGGCTTTATTTCGGGTCAAAATTCATCAAGAAATTGACTCCTTTTCACTCCAAAATGTTCCAGCATGCTCCATTTTTGCCATTCTTCATAATCCATCCTCATTCCCCCACCATGTTGGAGTCCATTGTCACTTTTATTTTATAGTTTAGAGTTTGTGTGGTGAGATTTAGTGTGAAACATTCTGAAAGAGTGTTGGAGAAGGTGAAAAGTGAGAGATATCTTCTTCCTAAATTTCTAAGTAAAAGCTATAAGGGATTTGCTTTGAGAAAGAATTTCAGATAAGTTTTGTTTGTTTATTAGTGTCGTATGAACTTTTTTTTTATATATCGAATTTGTGTTTTATTGTGTCTTTCTCATGAAGTCTGAGTAGTTCCCTCTATCTTTCTCCCTACTCTGAGATATGGTGAAATGAAGAGATAATATGATGTGTCAATATTAAAATATAGAAAGAATTATGATGCTTTTTTGACTCCAAAAGTAATTTACATTTTGATCTGGCCAATTAAATTGTTAAAATATGTTGAGAAATATATTATCCAAGAAATGGAGCATGAGTTCTACAACAGAGTGAGGATCACATTTGATTTCATGGAGGAGAAATTCGTTCATGAAATAAAGTACAAATAAATAGGGAAATATTCTTTATTAGGTGTAGAATTGGAGAATATTTAGGATGACAGACTACCATGGGAGCCCAGGATCCCTATTGATGATCAATATATTTGTAATGGAAATAAAGCACTAAATGCTATTATGGATCATTCTTCACATGCTTCTACTCTATTAATACCATCAATGGTAGGAAGTTCGCTTGCTTTGGAGAAGAAATTGAAGAAAATTGAACGGGAACTTCAGAGTATTATGAATGCAGTGAGAGATATTAAGTACCTTTTTTATCACATTGATTGGAGAATGAAAGAAAATTTTGATCATACTGAAACTTTTGAAGCATAATTAGTTTGGATGTTTAAATAAAATGGGTGGATCAAAGAAAATTCGACAGATCAATTCTTGTACCGGTCCTTCTACAACCTATATGTTCATTACCAATCCATGAGAGATATTAGCGGAGGTGAAAGCACTGAAGATGAAGCAGAATGTTTGAAGACTTTAGATTCTCTACTTTCTTAAGAATATTTTTATATTTGATGTAATTATGTGGATTTGATTTGATTTGGTTTGGTTTGTTTTAGCTTTAGAATTTTGAACTTTGATTATGTGTATAGTTTTGTGTCAGCATTTAGTGTTGTGGCTTGATTTTGACACTGGTTTATAATTATTTTGCTTAATAGGTGTGAATGTGTGATTTGTAAATGGGTTTGTAAAAAGTGTATTTTCATATATAAAAGTTAGTTTGTTGTTGTTTGTGAAAATGATTGCCTGTGAATGTTTATTTGTGAATTATTGTTAAATAAAAATTTATGTTTAAAAATACTAATAAAACTTTGGAGTAAATTAAAAGGAAATTGAAAATTTGAAAAAATCAAAATAGTGAATTTCGGGCCTTCAGCGCCGACGATGCCTTCGACTCAAGAGCAGTAATAACCCCTTTAATTCATGATTTTCACCGCAAAACCTCCAATTTTACCCCTAAAGTCACCTTCAACCTTCGGTTTTCACACCTAGGGCATGATTTTTGACAGGTTTGTGGCGATTTAGAGGAAAAGGAACATGAGATTTCATTTTTTCTAGGTAAGAGCTACACTTTAAAGTAAAAATATTTTATTTTCACCAATGATTTTTTTTCACATTGCCTAGATCCAAAATTTTTGGTATTTTATTGGAGAGATTTGAGAAAATGCTTGTTGACCTCACTTTTGGTTGAGGTCTGGAAATTTATTTAGTAGACTAGGTCCNAGGAAAGTCCTATGGCTAGACCTAGGCTATCAAAGAAGTTTCTAAACCTCAACCAAAAGTGAGGTCAACATGATTAAATTTTGAGTTGTCTTATATTTTGAATGTTGTGTGGTGGATTTTATCTTGGTTAATTTTACTTTTGGTTTTGGTTGTGGTTTGATGGCTATCACAACAGTTTTGGTTTTCATGCAGGGTAAAATCATTGTCTAACATGCAAGTTTTATAAGCATAAAAGTATAGTGTGGAAAGTACAAGAAAAGACGGTGTTGTAAACTGTAAGTGTGCACATGGCGAGTCTTCTCGCTCCACCACATGAAAGGTCAGTACTTGCAAGACATGTATATAATGTTGCAAGGAATTTAAGTTGCAGGAGTAGACAAAGGTTTAGCTATCAAAACCCCAAGCTGACTCTATTGAATCTCAAAAGATCCTAACAAATGATTTTAGAACAAATAATGATAAGTCAAATTTGCCATTCAAAATGTCTAATAGATTTCTAAATGCTAGAGGTATGACCTTAGATCACTTTTAAGATCATTAGAAATATTCCGAGTTAATTTTGGACTTATCTTAATGTTTTGTTAATCATCCAAGGCTAGAGTGTGACTACCCCATTGCTCAGTGAAACTTAACAATTTAGTTACTCAAGGATAGGATGCTTGATTAGTCAATTGATGTTTCATTTAAAACTTATGTGAGTGAGTACCCCTAAGGCAAGTTTAGGTTATTTAAGATTATGGTGCCCACAATTAAGGTTAGGCATGTATTATTTAATGATGTTAATCACCAATTATGTTATCTTTAAATTTGATCAATTGAGTTTAGACATTGAGCCTAGGTCACTACTAAGCCTTTAACAATCATGATATGTGAAGTGGTGATTATCAAGATTTTTGACTCAAGTGATATGCATTCTTATCAAATAATCAAATCATCCTCAACTTTGGGCCTAAGAGAAGTAAATTATCATCTTTTCTAGCTTAAGACCCTTTACTTAAGAATCATTTGATCTTTAATTGATTTCCAAGTCATGAGGATTAGGAAGATTATGATTTTGTTGATGTTGTTCAAGGGTGGTGAATGAGTTTCTACCTTTTAACCTCATTATATTTTAATCATCCAAACACGTTTATTAAGATCAAAATCACCCATTTTCCTTGGTTAATCCAAAATTTTGATTAAGGCACCAAATTCTGAAATTACCACTTTGCCCTTGAAGCACTTCACCTCATAACTCTTTAAACAGAACTCAAATGACTTTGAGGGTTTAGAGTGTCACAACCATGAGGTAATTACAATGTTTAGAGGAGAATATGTGGACCTCTCAAAATTTAATTTACTTATTTATTTAAATTTAGAAAATAGAAATTTTAGAAATTAATGTATTTAATTTTCCAAAATAAAGTTTTTATTGATGAGAAAGTTTTTAGAGGTTTCCTTAGGTCAGAGAAATACTTAAACAAAATTTCATGATTTTTTAAATTAGTTTATTATAATTATTTTAATGGGAGAAAAAGGAAAATTCACTTTTAATCCTTTAAAAAATTATTTTTAATTTATGGAAAATCAGGATAAATATTTTAATGAGTCCCAAGTGATCAGAGAACAATTGGGAACATTTTGAAATATTTTGGTATTTTTAGGATTTTTACTACTTTAATTATTTTAAATCCAAAATGAAGCTAAAAAATCAACTACTTTACCAAAAATAACTTTTATTTTTCGTAAGATCACAAGGAACTCAGAAAACCACATTTAAAATTTTTCTAGGTGAATTTAACTTATTATAATTATTTTTGAACAAAAATACAAGATCATTTTGAAAATCAACTTTAGTTCTTGAACTTAGTCAAATAATTTGCAAATTTTTATAGTCCATAGACATGATTTTTATGAAAAATGTGGGATTGATTTGCCAATTTTTTATAAGCATTTAGTTTACATGAATTAACAAAAAATAATTGCATTTAATTAAATATAGAAATTCACAAGATAACTCAAAATATCATAATATTTTTCTTAGACTTCTCTGACCATAGGAAACCTACTAAAACTATTACCATAATTTTCCAAGTGATATTTGATTTATATAATTAAAATAAGCCAAAATGGTCACCATTGCTTGAAAATTAGGCCTAGAAGCATCGAGATGCTCTCTGACCTTGAAAACATTAGAGGACATTCCCTTTGTGATGAACAACGAACCCTAAAAATTTCGAGTCATTGTGAGCCATATTTAATCATGGAGAATTAAAATACCACAGAGGGTATTTAATTCCTTGAAAGACAAATAACTTTTAGTTTTTATTCCATATTATTCTCCTCTATTCACTGAGCAAGAGAGTATTTTTCTTTTATTTTTATGATTTTTCTATAGAAAGATATGGATTTTTGAAGTTTAGGTATTTAAAATAATTAAAAAATCTCTATTTTTCTACTCATCCAGCATGAAGCTGACTGGATCCTAGGCGGCTATGAAAGAACACGCTGCGCTACGCCATTTGACACTACCATCCCCCCTTAGTTGCCACACGGACAGCGATTTATGCATCAAGAGCCTGTCCGACTTGATATGCTCCATTCATTAGATACACACACGATCGGACGACTCTCCGTTATCGTCCCCAAGTGACCTAATCCTTGAGCTGTTCATTATAAAAGCTTAAGTTCTTTGTCTAGACTCAGCCAAATTACATGGGGCTTGTTTGTAAACCATCATCTACTCAAGATGAGCATATCTATATGGCTTATACGATATGAAATATAGTAGATAAGTATGAAGAAATGAAAGAAGCTTGGTTAGAGTTCAATAGCTTTGTCTGTGATGGGAGGCCTCAATCAGATGGTTGAGGTAGCTTTAATTGGTTCCAACAAATTTGAAGATGAAGTCTCAAGCCTTGGTGAATTGTCTTGGTATGAATTCGATCTAAGTGGATTTCAGGTGTTGGTCTAGAGCTATGTTAGAGGCTATTTTAGAGGGGGCTTTTGTGGGGAATCGACTTCTTTCACTGTGAGGATGGTGTGTGCACAATTAATTGATGTTTAGTGAACTGTGGTAAAGTGGAGAGATCTGTCATGGTTTTAGGGTAAACATCAATGGAGAAATTGGCTCTAAGGGGTATTTATTAGTGGCTGAGAGCAAGGGGATTGCACTTAAGATTGTTTTGAGAAGCTTTGGTGAGATTTTGGGAGAGTTTCCTTAAGGTTCCAAGCACTCTATTATTTGATCGTGGAGAGGTTCATTTAAAGCCATGACTGCCTAGTGGAGCTCAGGGCTGGGAATTGGATGCTAAAGCATGTTGAGATGGAGGGAACAAAGATTCTAATAGCCAATGGGAGTGTGCCAAGTCAGGGAGGTTTAATTTTAGGTTTTTGCCACTTGATGCTCTCTTGGGCTGGCTTTTCCCTGTGGCTGAAGTGGTGGCTAGCTAGGTTTTGGTCACTTCTTGGCTCAGGGAAGTCACGGAGCTCCTAATGATGGTTAACTCCTAAGTGTAAGTGACTAAGAAGAAGATATTTGAGTTTAGGCAAAATATGGGGAGAAATCCCTTAAATCAAGGGAGCATTGGTCCATAGCTCACCTTGGCTAGTTTAGGTGGGTTTAGCCTAGTCCATAAGGTGTACTTGGGGGCTGTGGAGTCATCAATTTGGTGGCTTAGGCATGGCTAAGTCAACTTTAGTACACGGGTTCAATTTTGGTCAAAGTGGCTGGAAGTTGGGTTTGGGTTAGGCGAGCCAAGACTTTGAGCTCAATTGATTGATCTACAATGTGTAAATAATTTTCAAGAAGATTTTTAGTGAAGGATTGAAGTAAAGTTCAATTGGAAGCTCAATTTGAAGGGTTTGGGGATTTTGGTCAATTTGGGCATGTTGGACTAGAATTAAGTCTAGGTTGGGCTAAAATTGTGCTAAGTCTAAATTGATGGTTAAAAATAGTCTATAGGAATGTCATGAAGAGTTTTCAGCATCAATTTTGTGTCAATTTTGGGGTTAGGTTACTCAATTTGGTGGACTTTAGGTACATAGCAATTTGGGGATTTTGAATGTGGGTTAAAATTAAATGAAATTGACGATTCACCAAGGCCAATTAAAGGTCCAATATGATGTGTAGGATTGTTATGAAGAGTTTAGGATTCAAACTAGGGCAAATTTAGTAGGCTATGGGGTTCAATTTGGTGGGGTTAAGTCATACGGTTAAAATTGGGGGTTTTGATTTAGATCAAAATTGAGCTTAAAGCATCGGCCAATTAGGCTTGGATTTGGTTTGAATTGATCAAATGTAAGATGAATTTGAGTTTAGAATTGAAGTTGAGGGGAATTCGGGCCAAATTGATGGATATTTGAAATGAATTTGGGTAAATTGGACCTTTAAAGGCAATTTGGGGGTTTTGGTCAAAATGGTCAAATGGCTAAATTTAGTTCAATTGAAGGCTTCAAATTGGTTTTGGAAATATTTAGAGTGATTTTGGAGGTTTTGGGAAAGTTTGGGGTGTGAAGGGTATTTTTTTTAATTTTGGCAATTTTGGGGGTATTTTGGTAATAATGTAATTTTTGGGTGGATTTGGGAAATTTGAGTATTTTTCAAATAGTTTGAAATGATTTTTGAACAAATTTGGATATTTTGGGTGAATTTGAGGATTTTGACTAAATTTAGGGTTTCAAGGGCATTTAGGTAATTTGAGTGGATTTAGGGGCAAAAGGCCAAGTTGGACACTTTGGTAGAATTGGGGTGCCAACCACCCTATATCAGCTATGGACTAATGAAATCTTCATTTGGGTTCTCTATGTACTGGTCTTAGCTAAACTCTAACTTAGGGCTAGTAGGTCTAGGGGACCATCTGCATGAGTCTCTAAAAAGATCAATGGATCAATGTCAACAATTTTGGGTTTTAGGATTGTGAGTGATTGTGTGTGATAGTGAGTACAAGTGTATGAAATAGCTCCAGAACAATGCCTAGAGTCAACCCTAAGGTCAAGCAGTCCTATAGGGACTCTCTTTGAGATCCCAGATACTGACCCCACCTACAAAGTGCTAGAGGATAGGACCAATATGTGGAACTTCAAGTTGAGCAAAGAAGAGTTTATAATTGTGAGGACTCCTTTTCTATTTTTCTTGGAATAGTCAACAGGAAAGCCCTATGGCTAGACCTTAGGCTACTAAAGAGGGAAAACTATACCTCAACCAAAAGTGGGGTCAACAATGTAAAACGGTACGAAGCATATTTCACAGAAATTGAGATATGGTAAAAATACGCTATGGCGCATGATGCGCCAGATTGGTGCATATTGTGCGAACTTACAGAGCCTTAGCACATGATGTGCCAAATTTGACGCTGTTGACCTCACTTTTTGTTGAGGTTTAGTTCTTCCTCTTTAGTAGCCTAGAGTTTAGCCATAGGATTTTCCTGTTGACTATTCCTAGAAAACTAGAAAAGGAACCCACACCATTAAAAATTCTATCCTCCTCTTTACTCAACTTGAAGTTCCACATATTGGTCCTAACCTCTAGCACTTAGTAGGTGGGGTCAATATGGGGGAGCTCAAGGTCTCAACTTGAAGTTCCACATATTGGTCCTAACCTCTAGCACTTAGTAGGTGGGGTCAGTATGAGGGAGCTCAAGATGAGCCCCCATAGGACTGTTTAACCTTAGGGTATGCCCTAGGTTTTGTTCAGGAGCTAGTTCACTCACCTACACTCACTCTCACCCACAATCACTCGCAACCCTAAACCCAAAATTGTTGACTTTGATTCCTTGATCTTTTGGGAGACTCATGTAGATGGTCCCCTAAACCCATAAGCCCTAGGCTAAGGTTTAACTAAGACCAGTACATGGAGGACCCAAAGAGGGAATTTATTGGTCCATGGCTCATTAAGGTGGTTGGCACCCCAATTCTAAAAAAATGTCCAACCTTGCCTATTGCCCCTAAATCCAATCAAATTACCTAAATGCCCTTGAAATTATAAATTTGGTAAAAAATCCCAAAATCACCCAAAATACCCAATTTTGTTCCAAAATCATTTCAAACCATTTCAAAATACCCAAAACTACCCAAAAATACCAAATTTACCAAAACCCCAAAAATGCCAACATTACAAAAAAACTATTGGCACTCCAAACTTTGCCAAAACCTTCAAAATCACTTCAAATGTTTCTAAAACCAATTTTGACCCACCAATTGAACCCAATTTGACCAATTTGATTTGACCAAGACCCCCAAATTGCCTTTAAATGCCCAACTTTCTCAAATTCACCTCAAATGTCCATCAATTGGGTGAAAATTTCCCTCAATTTCAACTCTAAAACTCAAATTCACCTTTCATATGACCAACTTAAACCAAATCTAAGCTAAATTCACCCATGATTTGAGCCCAATTTTGATCTAAGCCAAACCCCCAATTGTGATCCTATGACCCAATCTTACCTAATTAAACCCCATGACCTACTTGATTTGCTTTAATTTGAATCCTAAACCCTTCATAAAAATCCTACACATCAAATTTGACCTTCAATTGGCCTTGTTGAAGTTGCAATGTCATTTAATTTTGACCCAAGACCAAAAAACCCCAAATTTGCCCCAAATTGGCTATGTCCCCAAAATCCACCAAATTGAATGCCTTAAAACCAAAATTGGTACCCAATTTATGTTGAAAACTCTTCATGATGTTTATATAGACCATATGGTCATTTGGTTTTAATGCCTTAAACCAACCTTTGGTCATTTGGACCCAAGTTGAACCCGTGCACCAAAATTGACCTAGCCATCTTAAAGCCACTAAATTGATGACTCTACAGCCACTAAGCACACTCTATTTAACAAGCTAAACCCCTTTAGTCCACACAAACAAGCTATGGACCAATGGGTCCCTAAATTAAGGGATTCATTCCCATTTTAGGCCTTAACCGCAAAATCTCTTCCATCATTGCTTGCCTATGAGAGTAAATCGTAATTAAACACCCCCTGACCTCCCTGAGCCAAGGAGTGACTAAACCTTGGCTAGCCACCACCTGGGTCACCGGAAAACACCAACCCGAGAAAGCAAAAAATGGTCAAACACCAATTATGCCCATACAAGCTTTCCCAATCCAATTGGAGTCTTGAGGCCTTCTTCCCTCCACCTAAGCAGTTGGGCTAACCCACTGGCTAGCCCAATTAAAGCCCCATGGCTCCTTTATTTAAGCAGCCATATCCCATGGCTAGAGAGGTGCCTGAAACCAACCTTAACAAAACTTTGTACAATTGATTCTAAACTCTGCCCATAACATAAAGAAGCTCAACTTCACTGTCCTCTTACCCAAATTCACCCCATACAACCCTAATTTTGAACTTAAAATTTAGGGCATGAATAGGAAAATCTTGGAAAATCCACCAAAATCAATTTAAACTCACCCACACCATCCCTACATTGAGAGAGGAAGTTCCCCCATCAAAGCCCCATCACCAGACCACCCTAACCATGACTTTGATCAACACCCAAATCAGGTTTCATGACCTTCATACTTGGACCCAAGGAGAGCTTAAATTGGTGCTTGGAGGAGCTTCACGAAGTCCACAGGAAGGTTTTGAAGCAATCCAATTGAGGCCTCACCTCTTGGACTAAGGTATTGAATCTCCCCCCTCTATTGAGTTTAAATCAATTCTCAATGCTTATTTACTTGATTTCATAGCATGTTAGCCATATAGATGTGTTCCTTTAGGCTAGATGCATCTTTAGAAACAAATTGCACTCAATTTGGTTTAGTCTTGGCTGAGAAATTAGGATTAGAAGGTTGACGGTTCTCGGTGCACGCACGATGGGGATGAAGACCCTTAGTCATCGGATCACACGGTTCGCGGATGGACGGATCTGATGGAGTCAGACGATGCTTCGGTCCGTGATTGCACTGCCCACTAGGTGAAATTTGTTGAATAAGAGCTCGACGCGTGGCCCGTTCGACGCCACCAAGGTTGACATGGTTAAGTGGAAAAATAGGATATTTTAGGATTTATTTAAATCCCTAAACTTCAAAAATGCATAACTTTACATAAAAAAATCATAAAAATAAAAAAAAATATCTTAGTACTCAGTGAATAGAGGAGAACAATGTGGAAATTGTTCGGAATTTCTTTGATGCATGTGTGTTTTTTAATTACTTAAATATGGTTTTAAATATTTTGATTCTCCATGAATTCAAATATTTCACAATGGCATGCTATTTTGGTCATTTGTAGCCTCTATCATGGGGGATCTTCCCTGATTTTTCCAAAGTCAGAGGAGACCCCTATGAGGAGAAATGTGTTTTTCAAGTTTATATCTACAATTTACATTAATTAATCATAATAATTATCATGTTGCTTAGAAAAATCTAAGAAAATTTTTGTAGGTTCATTGTGACTAAAGAACCATCAAAAAAATTTGTCATGAGCTAAGTCATTAAGAACACACCTAATTTTCACAAAACCGTAAAACTCAAAGAAAATTAATTTGGCAAAAATAAACATCTAAATGACTTGAATTTAATTCTCCACTGTAACTTAAGTTCATAGGAGTGCCCATAAAAAATTCAAAACATTTGGAGTTCATTTGATAAACTGATTTAATTTTCTAAGTTAGAGGTCTCCTCTAAAACTTAAATTAATCATAATAATTAAAATATAATTCAAAAAATTATAAAATTGGTATTTTGGGAGCTCCTTGTGATTAGAGAAATTTTTTGAAAATAAAATTGTAATTAAAGTTAAATTTTCATTTTTAAGTATATTTTAAATATTTAAATAATAAAAAATTATTATAAATCATAAAATTAATAAAATTCATATAAATGTTATAAATTGTTTCCTAAGCCCTTAGAAGCAATTGAAATATTTTTCCTAATTTTCTAAGTGAAGATATTGCTCAAAATTAATTTTTAAAGGCTAAAAATAGATTTTCCTTAATTTCTCACTAAAATAACTCTAATAATTCAAAGGAAAATTAGAAAAAAACGTAACATTTGTTTCTCTAAGTTTCTTTACCTTGGAGAGATTTAAAAAAAATATAGAACTCAATTTTTCACATTTGAAATATTTTATAATTAATTAATGCTCCAGAATATAAAATAATTCTAGTAATTCAGATAAAACTCAAAAAATCATGAAATTTGGTCCAAGTGGATCTCTGGTTTAGGTGTAAATCCAGTAAATATTTTAAGTGATTATGATTTTCCTTGGACAAGTTATTGAATTTCTTTGAAAAATCCTATTTTTACATGTAAATAATCATATAAATTAAATTAAAATTTGAAAAATCACATTTTCTCCACTGATGTCTTAATTGACTCATGAGTGAGGTAGGATAAAATTTTAAAGTCATTTGAACTAAATTTGATGAAATATGAAGTGATAGAGCCTCAGGGGCGTAGATATAATTTTTGAAATTTAGTCTTAATCAACATTTATGCTTAATTCAAGAAAGGGAAATGGGCAAACTTTGATCTTAATTACAACATTTAGATGATTGTAACATAAGAAATTAATTGGTAGAAACCAATCTCATTTTTCTTAATTAAAAGATAACTTTGCAAATTCCTAAATTATTATAATTTGGAAGACTATTAAATTAAATGATCCTAGAATTAGAAGTATGATTTTAGATGTTAATAACTCACTAATTTAATACCCCTATTTTGTGTTTAAATGAAATTCAAATGTTTTGATAATGAATTATTATCACTTAAAATTCAATTTTTTTAACAAATTACTAATATATCCTCCAAGGTCTTAAGGGCTTAGTAGTGACCTAGGCTAAACCAAATTTGGCTGAATGAGGAATAAAAAAATTAATGTAACTAGAAATTGAACAACTTTAAAACAATACAAGCCCAAGTTAAAACTAAAATTGGTGAAGTGTTTTAATAACATTAACTTGCCACTTTAAGGGTCTTCATCCACGTAATTCTCAAATTAAATGACAAGTGTTAGTCACCTTATTTTTAGGGAAATTTGAAATGTCAATGTTAATTAAGCATTGGAGGTATTCACAGGATGAATTATTAAGAAACACAATAAGTTTAAATGTGCTTGAGGTTTTTTTCACCAGGCGGTGAGAGGGAAGCAAGGATCTACTTCTTTCTTCTGACCTTTTTAGATACCTCAGAGGTCCACTAAACTTAGTATGCATTGCTTAATAAAATCATCCTTAATCAAATTAATGAGGGCTCACCAAAATATGATTTAGGATTTGGTAGATCACCAGAACCTAATTTTTCCGCTTTACATAAAGTGCTTTTAATATGTAAATACTCTTGCATGCATTTTAAGTTTCAGTTGAGGATGATGGGAAGACCATCCAGGTAATTTTACATGCATTTCTAGTTTCCTGTAATTTACTTCTGAGTACGATACTATACTTAATCATCTACATGTATGAAAAAAAAACACAAATTTACATGTTAAAGAACGATGTCACCGTGCATGAAAACTAAAACTGCTAGGATAGCCGCAAAACCCAAAACCAAAACCAAAACTAAAACCAATCAAGATAAAATTCACTGCCATAAAATTCAAAATATAAGACAACTTAAAATTTAATCACAAACATCACAAAACTATAACTGCAACTAAATTAGGACGTCTCTGTCGTATGATCATGAATCCCTCGAAAGAGGTAACCTACAGTTGCTAACAAGACTTCCCATGATTTAAATAAAAGTATGAAACTCATTAAGTTGAGTTTAGTAAATTAATTTGAACTAAGTGAATTCAATAGAAAACAGTGGTACCAGAAATAGTGAATCATAAGATCATAATCGGTGTCGCTCTAATCAACTTTAACATGCCCTATAATATTTTAGTAACCATAACTTTAGGGCCATCTGATTTGCAATCATAACCAAACACATTAGAAAAATTAAACTCGTCACAACTAGGAGCTTGGAGCTAGCATTGTGGGCAGCATAACTATCTTCAACAACAAAACATGTCTTCATCAGCTAAACCATTGCTTCCTTAGAATTAAACAACCAAGCCATAGTATTTCGAGGTTGTCTGCCTAGCGCAACATAAATCCTCAACTCATCTTTAGGCCTTTGTGTAACTCTGCTATATAATATAAGCCCTAACTAGTCTTAGGATTCCGAGGTTGTCATCTGTTATGACCTAAAACATCACACCTTCTAAGCTAATTGTGTGATCGTTTCACACAATTGTAAGCCTAAAAAAAATTTACAGAATGAAACACTCAAATAATTTGTCCTCTAAATTAAGCCAAAAAATAGGATAGACTGGGAAGTCACCAAGGTTCTCCTCTTGATCTATGACTTCCCCTAGTTCTTCCTCCTTTGGACTCTACAACAAAATGTTCCAAATTTGAACCATTCCCCTTTCACACCTCTTTATCCGATCTTGTTGAAAAGTCCTATCCTTTTGACCTCTTTGAAGATAATATTTCCTGATTTTTATCGAGATTTTTCTTAGGTGACTTTGGTCATTTAAGATGTAAATAACTATAGGGGCTTGCCCTTATAGGAAGCTTGTCCAAACCCAACTTAATGTAAACCATATTTAATTCTTTGTATTAAATAGGGGAACTTATCGGCAAATAAATGGTTTTACAGACCAAATGGATGCCATATATTTATTAGTTTGTTTGATTTAACCTCATCCTTCGGGATATATACAAGGTTTGAAGTATAGTGCTCTTTCATTTAAGCTATNATATATATATATATATATATATATATATATATATATATATATATATAAAAGGAATAACCGAAAGCTATTAGGCGAGCTCCGATCATCTTTAAGTGTGTTAAATATTTGAATATCATACCGTACACACGGGTGGATTTAAGCACATGACCTGAGGGGACTTACGACCCTCAAAGAGACTGCTCTACCAACAGACAACGGAATACACACACTACACACACACACACACACACAAATCATAATACAAAGAAAAAGTGAAGCCCTCAGGATTTCACTATTTTCGAACGACAAAATTGATTTTGCTGAAAATAGGACAATTGATCCACTTTCCAAAAATTTCATCATCATGCATGAATCTCAAGGCATGACATGGATTAATAGATGTTCAAACTTCAATTAAGAATCATCAAAAGCTCCGATTTTTGCAAACTTACATTCAAATCTCTCAAATATGATCATAAAACTTCGAAAAATGATTTAAGTTTGTTTGAGCTCATGTTTGAGAGATATTGATAAATTCACACTCATTTTCATTTTTTTTTTTGGGGCAAATTGTGCACTTAAACCTAGTGNATTAAGAATCATCAAAAGCTCCGATTTTTGCAAACTTACATTCAAATCTCTCAAATATGATCATAAAACTTCCAAAAATAATTTAAGTTTTTTTGAGCGCATGTTTGAGAGATATTGATAAATTCACACTCATTTTCATTTTTTTTTTTTGGGGCAAATTGTGCACTTAAACCTAGTCATGATGTTTGGGCTCATAAAGCCACTTGGAACCTAATATGTGAGGTAACTAATTCTAGAAATGACTCGATGTTAGTTGATGAGTGAATAATTATAAATTTTACTAATTTGTGGTTTGTGTGAAACTCAAAAGGTAGGTGTGGCGGTTTCCATTATTGACACTACAACTCAATTTGCCTTGAAAAACATCCATAGAGTGCCTAGGATGAAAATAAAGAAAATTATTGGGAGGAGGGCAAGATATAAATTTGTTAAAATGTAAATTAGTGATGATACACAACCAACAAATTTTTATCATCCCGCACGAATCTCGAAGCATAACATAGATCTCGAGATAATATCCTGAGCAAAAAACATTTAAACTTTAACTAAGAGTCATCTAGAGTTACGATTTCACTAAACTTATAGTCAAATTGATCGGCTCAATGAGATGGACCCAATGATATAAGAACTAGTCCAATCAAAGTCAGATCAAGCTCGGATCAAATCATTAAACAACTCTAGAAGAATTTCCAAAGACATTTGAAAGGTCAAACAGATGTCAAATATAATGATTTCATAGTTGTATCGAGCGTCTCGATAAGACGAATCTAACGAGCCCAAAATTGCTCAGTTCCAACATCGTTAAGGCACTTAAATGTCTATCAAACGTCATCTGATCAAGGGAAACTCTCCGGACCGTCCGATCAAAATTGTTCATATTCCTACATTAATTGCACTCAGAATACTATAAATAGAGTTCCATTCCTCTCATGAAAGGGATGAGTCTTGAGAGAGAACTTGAGGCTTTGAGAAGAAGTTCAAGTCCAACATCATCCCCGTCATCATCGATCGCCGTCGACTACCACCGACCATCAACAACCATCGCCGCCCTCCGTCGACCACGACCGACCTCCGTCAACCACCGTAGATCACCGCTAACCTTCGTTCACCACCGCCGAACGTCATCGATCACCGCCGACCATCATTGACGGTCAACGACCACCGCTAATCTCCATCGATTACCGCCGGCCGCCGTCGACCACCGCCGATCGTCACTGTCCTCTGTCGACCACCACCGACTATCATCAACTGTCGTCGACTACCGCTAACCAGACGTCGTCAGTCGACATTGTACCTTGAAAGATCTTGTAACCATTTCCCGTTTGTGGGACAATAGGCCTCTGTAATCCTCAACTTATAGTGGAATTTTTATAACTGGGCGAGACCCCATGGTTTTTTCCCTTTTTTCCCTTTACGTTTTTTCCACGTAAAAACTTCTGGTGTCATTACATTTTGATTCTCTTTCAATTGTGTGTGTGCTGAATCCTCGCGCAAAGCTAAAACAATAATCCATTACTCTATCGCCGCGAATTTTCTAACAAGCATCAAGTGTGCTTAAAGGGGAAAAAGTAAATAAACATTCATAAATGTTGATTTCCCAACAAGGGTAATAATGATCTCTAATGTATAACTTAAATTATTACAAATTTAGGTGTTGTATGCTAGAAATGCTAAAACAAAGAAAATAACCAACCAATTATACATCCTTCCCCACTTTTTGTCATCATTGCCATTGCTTGTCACCTAAATTTCAGTTGTCATCTAGAGGTAAGTCAACAACTAAGAGAGATAACTTAATGAATAATGGCTTCGCGCAATTTTAATATTTTCAAAGGACGAATATGAGAGGAGGTGTGAGTTGAGTTGGTGTATATTGATCGTCGACTCAATGTGTGAGACTATTCAAATGTATATCGATTGTAGCTCAATATACGAGACTATTTAATGAAGGATTAACATTAAGTTTTTGTATATTATAAACTTTATGTTGGTGTAGCATGAATTTTTGTCTTAGTGTTTCATAAAAGTTTTCATATGACATGTAAGGTTTTTATGTAAGAATCTAGAAAAAGAAAAGAATCACTTTGTCTAGGAAAGTTAAAACAATCAATTATATAAGTTAATGTTTACAATAAGGGAAAATACAATTACATAACCTCTAAGGTATATAATTCTTAATATTTATACATCTCTACTAAAGGCAGATATCGTATATTTGTATGTAGAATTTGTGAGGTTAATAAGATAAATGTCTTGATATAGGTGGACGACTTAGATGCATTTGATTGTTATCAACTCTCGTTGATGATATAAGACTCTTAAATTTATCTCATTCCATAAATTTAAGTTTCTATGATTTCTATATGCTTTTATCAATTTTAATAAAAATTGAAATTAATATTGACCTATAATTCCTAAACTAGTTTACAATTATAGAAAAATTCTTTAATTGTGGGTTGATCTATGAACTTATGGAATGAGAGGCTCAAAGACATTCAATAAAATTTTTTAACATATTTTTTATTTTTCATCAACCTAATCCTTAACTACCTTAATCTATGATGAGAAGGTTAAAATTGAGTCTCTTTGATCAATTACACATTGATTGGGTCGAGATCTATACCATGTGTTCACCACATTAAGTTCAAAGTGATATGTCCTTATATCATCATTATCTTTTAAGGTAAAAGATATGACTTCATTGAGAAAGCATTAGTTTAGATAAAGAATATATTTACTGTTGACATTTGCTTGAGAATTTTTAATAAATTCTTATAGATATACAAAAAGCATTGGAAAAACAAATAAACAATATCATTATCTTACCATATAAAAAGATAATAGAGCGGAGTAGTTACCCAATTATTATCATGTTAAAAACATAATGTTGTTGAGTACTAGAAAATTCATGGAAATTATGATAGTTTAATGTTTTAGCATAACACAAAGTTCTAATACATACATAAATAATAAAAAAAAAACAGCGGGAAGTGACTTCATATTTTTTACATGAAAAAACCCTGGAAAGAAAAAAAAAATGCGGTATGACTCAGTCAAAATCATTAACTATTAAATCAAGAGTACATATGCCCACTATTCACTGATTTAGGAAAGATTGGATAATACAAAATGACGATCATAACTTTATAATAATATTTTGGCTATGATAATCATAATTAAGTTACAAAAATTATAATTTGTGGCTTTAAAAGCAATATTTGGCCACAAAAGTTGTAGTTGTTGGTCGTTGACAATGGTTAGTGTTGAATTATTGGCAGTCAAAACTATAGTTGGTGCTGGTTGACAAAAGCTGGCGGCCGAAGATGATGTTTGGTAGTCAATGGTGATTTTTATTGATCGATGATGAACTCTGGTGGTAAACTGTTCTCTTGAGTGACTAGTGAAAATTGTTGGAACTTTTAGGGTCAAACTTTCATATTCAGCTTGCTCTTCTCTTTTTCTCTCCTCTAAATTGAAGCTTGGGAGTTTATATATAGTTTTTGGGTGGGGCAATTTGGTAAAATTTTACCAATATCTCAAAACACTCCATCAGTAGATCCACATTGATTCTCTTTATCATATGTAATTTTATTAAGATGTAATTGCCTTAATGGCATAAAAATTGAATAATCATCAAGTTGTTGGATTACTCTTGTAGAGATGCTCGATTTGACTATAGGCATGTCTAATTTTAAGGTTTTTTGACCTTTCAATTGGTGCACCAAATTTTCTAAGTGTTTGATCTAGGCTGATTTGAGCTCAAATTAGATCACTTTCAGTGTCATTGAGCTGAATAGTAGAGGCACTCAATTTAACTAAAAATTTGCTTAAATCATGACTCAGATGATATTGAAACTAAATTCATAATGTTTCTAGCTTAAAATGCATCGAGATTCAAGCTTGATAAAATTTATTAATGACACATAAAATGTAGACATCTTCTTAATGCCAAGATTAGAGTTTACCCCAGTATTATCTTGTTTCCCATGTACTAATGCATTAATTATTAGCACTAGGGGAGGTTTTATCTAATTAAAATGCCTTAATTATTAATGTAAAGGTTGTAGTCGGGATTGTTATAGTCTTTACTAGTTACCTACTGACAGACCTTTTTCTTTTTGTAAATCGACAATTACAAGAATTTGATAACGCTACTAGAAGATTTAAATCCTCGGCAACGGCGCCAAAGTCTTGACTGCGACTTTTTATATATGTGTGTTTGATTTAATAAAGATGCATAGATATAATATTCAGNTGTGAAACTCAAAAGGTAGGTGTGGCGGTTTCCATTATTGACACTACAACTCAATTTGCCTTGAAAAACATCAATAGAGTGCCTAGGATGAAACATAAAGAAAATTATTGGGAGGAGTGCAAGATATAAATTTGTTAAAATGTAAATTAGTGGTGATACGCCACCAACAAATTTTTATCATCCCGCACGAATCTCAAAGCATAACACGGATCTCGAGATAATATCTTCAAGCAAAAAACATTTACACTTCAATTAAGAGTCATCTAGAGTTCCGATTTCAGTAAACTTATAGTCAAACTGATCGGCTCAATGAGATGGGCCCAATGATATAAGAACTAGTCCAATCAGAGTCAGATCAAACTTGTATCAAATCATTAAACAACTCTAGAAGGATTTTCGGAGGCATTTGAAAGGTCAAACATATGTCAAATATAACGAGTTCATAGTTGTATCGAGCGTCTCGACAAGACAAATCTAACGAGCTCAAAATTGCTCAATTCCGACATCGCTGAGACACTCAAATGTCTATCAAACATCATCTGATCAAGGGAAGCTCTTCGGACCGTACGATCAAAATGGTTCATATTCCTACATTAATTGCACTTAAAACACTGTAAATAGAGTTTCATCCATCTCATGAATGGGAGGAGGCTTGAGAGAGAAATTGAGACTTTGAGAAGGAGTTCAAGTCCAACATCATCTCCGCAATCGTCGATCGTCGTCGACCACCACCGACCATCAGCAACCACCGCAAGCCTCCGTCGACCACGACCTACCGTCGTCGACCACCGTAGATCACCGTTAACCTCCGTCGACCACCACCGAACATCATCGATCATCGCCGACCATCATCGACGGTCAACGACCACCGTTGACCTCCGTCAATTACCGTCGTCTGCTGTCGACCACCGCCGATCGTCATTGACCTCTGTCGACCACCGCCGACTATCATTAACTATTGTCGACCACCGCTAACCAGACGCCGTCAGTCGACGTTGTACCTTGAAAGATCTTGTAACCCTTTCCCGTCTGTGGGACAGTAGGTCTCTGTAATCCTCAACTTATAGTGAAATTTTTATAATTAGGCCAGACCCCGTGGTTTTTTTCCTTTACGGTTTTTCCACGTAAAAATTTCTGGTCTCATCACAGGTTGATTCTCTTTCAATTGAGTGTGTGTTGAATCCTCGTGCAAAGCTAAAACGATAATTCATTACTATACTGCCGCGAATTTTCTAACAAGCATCAAGTGTGGTTAAAGGGGAAAAAGTAAATAAACATTCATAAAGGTTGATTTCCAGCAAGAGTAATAATGATCTCTAATGTATAACTTAAATTATTACAAATTTAGGTGTTGTATGCTAGAAATGCTAAAACTAAGAAAAAAACCAACCAATTCTATACCCTTCCCCACTTTTTGTCATCATTGTCATTGCTTGTCACCTAAATTTCAGTTGTCAGCTAGAGGTAAGTCAACAACTAAGAGAGAGAACTTAATCGCGCAATTTTAATATTTTCGAAGGACGAATATGAGAGGAGGTGTGAGTTGAGTTGGTGTATATTGATCGTCGACTCAATGCGTGAGACTATTCAAATGTAAATTGATTGTAGCTCAATATACGAGACTATTTAATGAAGGATTAACATTAAGTTTTTGTATATTATAAACTTTATGTTGGTGTAGCATGAATTTTTGTCTTAGTGTTTCATAAAAGTTTTCATATGACATGTAAGGTTTTTATGTAAGAATCTAGAAAAAGAAAAGAATCACTTTGTCTAGGAAAGTTAAAACAATCAATTATATAAGTTAATGTTTACAATAAGGGAAAATACAATTATACATTTCTACTAAAGGCGGATGTCATATATTTGTATGTAGAATTTGTGAGGTTAATAAGATAAATGTCTTGATATAGGTGGACGACTTGGATGCATTTGATTGTTATCAACTCTCGTTGATGATATAAGACTCTTAAATTTATGTATTTGTATAAGTTTCTAGGATATCTATATGCTTTTATCAATTTAAAAAAAAAAATTTGAAATTAATATTGACCTATAATTCCTACACTAGTTTACAATTATAGAAAAATTCTTTAAAGGTTAAACAAGTGAGCTCTTTAAGATTGCTAATGCCATTGGAAAGAAGGCTCTTTAATTTATGTATTGCCATAGGAATCTATGATTTATCTATGCTTTCATAACTTTTTTTAGAAAAAAAATTACAATAAATATTGATCAATAATTCCCACACTACTTTTAAATTATAGAAAAATTCTTTAAAGGTTAAACGAGTGAGCTTTTTAAGGTTGTTAATGTCATTGGGAAAGAAGACTATTCTATTTAAGTATATATTATAGATTCCTTATTTCTTCATGTGTATAATAAAAATTAGGTAGACGACTCTCTCCTACCCCGACAAAAATCTCACCATAGAGAGAGAAGCATGCCCAAAATGAGACATT
This sequence comes from Phalaenopsis hybrid cultivar, assembly GCA_002079205.1. Lineage (NCBI taxonomy): Eukaryota > Viridiplantae > Streptophyta > Magnoliopsida > Asparagales > Orchidaceae > Phalaenopsis > Phalaenopsis hybrid cultivar. The sequence continues at coordinate 46,173 of JXCR01145218.1, read as the reverse complement.
AAAATATTTAAAGTTTTTTGAACTTTATGTAAATATGTTTGGCCATACATACTCTAAAATATAATTCAATATAAGTAGACAGAATAATAACGGTCATCATTATTTTTTTATATCATCAATAATCTTTTAGAAGCACCTTATAAAAAGTTATAATTTTCTAATAATTTGATGAATTTTGTAAGTAATTCTTTAATTATGGGTAAGACGACTTATTGATGTAGAGAACAATCCTTCTTTCTATAAAGTTGAACATTTTATGAAATAGTTATAAGATTTTGAAAAGAAGATGTGTTATTCCTTTACTTTATAAAATTTCTCTTAAGCTCCTCTTGAAAGGTTCTAAGAGTGTTGATTATAAATCATAAAATGGGAGTGATAATTATTAATTATTAACTATAAGCTCTTGTGTAATTGTGACTTGCCTTTTAAGTGTTCATTTAGTAGTTTAATTAAGCTCCTTAAACTATTAACTTACTTGATGCTAATATTTTTTATGAAGAGAGTTCTAATGAATTTTGTAAGAAAATAGTCATATTCTAAGTTACAAGTATTGTGGGTTGATCTATGAACTTATGGAATGAGAGGCTCAAAGACATTCAATAAAATTTTTTAACATGTTTTAGATTTTTCATCAACCTAATTCTTAACTACCTTAATCTATGATGAGAAGGTTAAATTTGAGTCTCTTCGATCAATTACACATTGATTGGGTCGAGATCTATACCATGCGTTCACTACATTAAGTTCAAAGTGATATGTCTTTATATCATTATTATCTTTTAAGGTAAAAGATATGACTTCATTGAGAAAGCATTAGTTTAGATAAAGAATATATTTACTGTTGACATTTGCTTGAGAATTTTTAATAAATTCTTATAGATATACAAAAAGCATTGGAAAAACAATTAAACAATATCATTATCTTACCATATAAAAATATAATAGAGCGGAGTAGTTACCCAATTATTATCATGTTAAAAAAATAATGTTGTTGCGTACTAGAAAATTCATGGCAATTATGATAGTTTAATGTTTTAGCATAACACAAAGTTCTAATACATACATAAATAAAAAAAAAAAACAGCTGGAAGTGATGTTATATTTTTTTACGTGAAAAAATCCTGGAAAGAAAAAAAATTATGGGGTATGACTCAGTCAAAATCATTAACTATTAAATCAAGAGTACATATGTCCGCTATTCACTGATTTAGCAAAGATTAGATAATACAAAATGACGATCATAACTTTATAGTAATATTTTGGCTATGATAATCATAATTAAGTTACAAAAATTATAATTTGTGGGTTTAAAAGCAATATTTGGCCACAAAAGTTGTAGTTGTTGGTCGTTGACAATGGTTAGTGTTGAATTATTGGCAGTCAAAACTATAGTTGGTGGTGGTTGACAAAAGCTAGCGGTCGACGATGATGTTTGGTAGTCGATGGTGACCTTTATTAATCGATGATGAACTCTGGTGGTAAACTGTTCTCTTGAGTGACCAGTGAAAGTTGTTGGAACTTTTAGGGTCAAACTTTCATATTCAGCTCGCTCTTCTCTTCTTCTCTCCTCTAAATTGAAGCTTGGGAGTTTATATATAGTTTTTGGGTGGGGCAATTTGGTAAAATTTTACCAATCTCTCAAAACACTCCATCGGTCGATCCACATTGATTCTTTTAATCATATGTAATTTTATTAAGATGTAAGTGCCTTAATGGCATAAAAATTGAATAATCATCGAGTTGCTGGATTACTCTTGTAGAGATGCTCAATTTGATTATAAGCATGTCAAATTTTAAGGTTTTGGGACCTTTCATTTGATGCACCAGATTTTCTAAGTGTTTGATCTAGGTTGATTTGAGCTCAAATTAGATCACTTTTAGTGTCATTGAGCTGAATAGTAGAGGCACTCAATTTAACTAAAAATTTGCTTAAATCATGACTCAGATGATATTGAAACTAAATTCATAATGTTTCTAGCTTAAAATGCATCGAGATTCGAGCTTTATAAAATTTATTAATGACACATAAAATGTAGACAATTTCTTAATGCCAAGATTAGAGTTCTCCCCAGTATTATCTTGTTTCCCTTGTACTAATGCATTAGTTATTAGCACTAGGGGAGGTTTTATCCAATTAAATGTTTTAATTATTAATGTAAAGGTTGTAGTCGGGATTGTTATAGTCTTTACTAGTTACCTACAAAATTAACACATTAATGATTGAAAAAAAAAGAAATGCATAGTTATAATCATGCATAAGACATTTGCATGAATAACATTATTTTATTATGTTTTTGGTTCTTTTTAAACTTGGAATCACTAGTTTATCTATTTGTTTTCATATAATTTTCTTTTCCACACAACCAACCTTTTTAGATTGTAAAACCAATTTAGAGAAAATGAGGGGTTAAAAAATGACAATACATGAAAATATATAGATAAACAAATTAAAAATAATGTGGATAACTTATGTAAGATATACTTTGTGTGATAAGTCAAGATTATATGTACAAAACGAGATCAAACCAAAATATCTTGAAACACAAATCCACGAAGAGATGACCTTATGTAAGCAATCCAAAATCAGAGAACTAAAATTAAATTTTGTTATGGGAGAAAGCAATTTCCAAAGAAACATGTCCCTTTGGTTAATTACATCTTGAGTGATGACCACTCTCTATAATAAGAACCCTACTTAATATTTTTGTGATAGCTAGTGAAATAGGTGTATAAAAAGCATATGATAACCTCAACTGGGAACATTTCAGTGCTTCAAAGCCTACACCGAGCTAGAAGTACAAAGGGTGAGTCCCTTACATCCCAAGTAGATGATGCCTAATCGATAAATGAGGCTTATGAGTTAACCAGGTCATCAAGTAAGATCATCCCACCACTATGAGGCCATCTTGAGTCATAATGATAGTGGGTGAATTACCATATCCCAAATTAGCAATGGCCTGTCAAAAAAATTGGGGCCACTAGATGATATCAACGACATGTCAAAAGATGTCTATGATCAAAAAGAATTTACCAAGAAAAGGTAAGAAGAACCTAATCAGATAGAGATAATAGAGTCAGGAATCCATGCATTATTCATCTGAAGTAATTGAGATTATAAGTCTACCTGGTAATGTAGTTAAAAGACCCAACTTGATTAGAGACCTATTATCAACAACTTATATATTATATTGTTCAATGAATCTTGGTAGCTATAAATTTAGAGGAAAGAAACTTCTAAACCCTTTGGCCCTATAAAAGTGAAATTCATAGGAGTATACTACCAGCAGTCTGCATTCCAAATAGTTGCATAATCAATATTTATGATGAAGGAGATTGTATCCCTCGGTACTAAGACCACCATGATTTTGTAAGGCCCTTCTGCATAGTGTGCTTCATGAGCCGAAGTAACATCCTGTTTGGAAAAGAGATCGATGTTGTTGGCCATGGGGATTCAGAGAATCTGTAAAGATTTTGCTACCAATGGGTTCAGTACTAGTTCTAAACGAAACTAGAGGAGCACTGCATTCCGGGAGTACGACATCACAGATTATTTGTAACATTCAGAAGAATGGATGATAGTAAAGTATCGTATGGGTTCCGTCCAGATCCAGAGTTGGAGGAGTTGCGCCTGCATGAGCTATGAGATTGTTGCACCTCTAAGTACATGTAAAAGGAATCCTTGTCCTGGAGCGTGGCTTAGTAAGTCAGCTTGATCAGGAGCTCACCCCACATAGGACAGACAAAAAGTCAGAGGACACTTTTTTACCGCATCATGATGTAGCAGATATGATGTCAAATGTATCAGATGTGTTCAATATATGATATGTATGCATTAAATGATGTTTCAAATATATTCAACATGTTGTCTCTTTGATGCTTTAGCATGTATTCAGTCAGTAACACTTGTTTGAAGCAGATTAATGAAATTTCTTTCATATTTTAACATCTTTGTAAAATTTCCTTTTTTGTGCCATTGAATAGGAGCCATGGAACCATACATTGGTTTTGAATTATAATGAACAAAGAACAATACAACGAAAGTCTGATATTAAAATTTAAACTTGTTTTTAAAAATCAGCTAATGAAAATTAAATTTTGAAAAAATATACTTTGAAATTAAGTGTGATAAAGACAACAAGAAAAGAAAATGATAAATTTGTTGAGTTTGTTTCTCTCAAGTTTAAGGTTTCCTACTCTTTTCTTTCACAACACTACTATCCTTGTCTGCACCAATTTCTTCACATCCCCGCAAAGTTTAACACTCTGGCACAAATCCTTACAAATTTTCCTAACCAATGTCAATCTTCACATGCCACATATCTATGAGCTCAACACCATAAATTCTCTACACTATTTTCATGTTGTTCTAGGGGTCAGTACTGAGATTCTGATTCCCTCTCGCTACCTCTTGGGTTGGATGTGAGTCATCGAGCTTTCCTTCTCGACTCAGTGATATGTTTTTGATCAGCTCTTTAGTTGGATGTGAGTCATCGGGCTTTCCTTCTCAATCTGATCTTTTTTCTTCCTCTTAGGTTGGATGTGAGTCATCGAGCTTTCCTTCCCAATGTAGAGATATATTTCCAATCAACTCTTGAGTTGGATGTGAGTCATCAAGATTTACTTCTCAATCTGATTTTTATGTTGCCTCTTGGGTTGGATGTGAGTCATCAAGCTTTTCTTCTCAACGTTGTGATATGTTTCTGATCAGTTCTTGAGTTGGATGTGAGTCATTGGGCTTTCCTTCTCAATCTAATCTTTTTGCTGCATCTTGGGTTGGATGTGAGTCGTCGAGTTTTCCTTACTAATGTAGTGATATGTTTTCGATCAGCTCTTGAGTTGGATGTGAGTCATCCGACTTTCCTTCTCAATCTGGTTTTTCTGCTACCTCTTGGATTGGATATGAGTCATCGAGTTTTCCTTCCAAACGTAGTGATATGTTTTTTATCAGCTCTTGAGTTGGATGTGAGCCATCAGGCTTTTCTTCTCAATTTGATCTTTATACTGCCTCTTGGGTTGGATATGAGTCATCGAGCTTTCCTTGCCAATGTAGTGATATGTTTCTGATCAGCTCTTAAGTTGGATGTGAGTCATCGGGCTTTCCTTCTCAATCTGGTCTTTCTGCTACCTCTTGGGTTGGATGTCAGTCATCGAGCTTTCCTTCCAAATGTGGTGATATGTTTCCAATAAGCTCTTGAGTTGGATGTGAGTCATCCGGCTAACCTTCTCAATCTGATCATTTTGCTGCCTCTTAGGCTGAATGTGAGTCATTGAGCTTTCCTTCCTAACGTAGTGATATATTCCCGATCAGCTCTTGAGTTGGATGTGAGTCATCGGATTTTACTTCTTAATCTGATCTTTCTGCTACTCTTGGGTTGGACGTGAGTCATCAAGCTTTCCTTCCCAACGTAGTGATATATTTTTTATCAGCTCTTGAGTTGGATGTGAGTCATCGCGCTTTCCTTCACAATCTGATCTTTCTGTTTCCTCTTGGGTTGGATGTGAGTCATCGAGCTTTCCTTCCCAATGTAGTGATATGTTTCTGATCAGCTCTTGAGTTGGATGTGAGTTATCAGGCTTTCCTTCTCAATCTGATCTTTCTGCTGCCACTTGGGTTAGATCTAAGTCATCAATCTTTCCTTCTTAATGTAGTGATATGTTTCCGATTAGCTATTGAGTTGGATGCGAGTCATTGGGCTTTCCTTCTAAATCTAGTCTTTCTACTACCGCTTGGGTTGGATTTGAGTCATCAAGTTTTTCTTCCCAACACAGTGATATGCTTCCGATTAGCTCTTGTGTTGGATGTCAGTCATCGGGCTTTCGTTCTCCATCTGATCTTTCTGCTACCTCTTTGGTTGGATATGACTCATCAAGCTTTCCTTCCCAACGTAGTATATGTTTTTGATCATCTCTTGAGTTGGATGTGAGCCATCGGACTTTCATTCTCAATCTGTTCTTTCTGCTACCTCTTGGGTTGGATGTGAGTCATCGAGCTTTCCTTCCTAACATAGCGATATGTTTCCAATCAGCTCTTGAGTTGGAGATGAGTCATCATGCTTTCCTTCTCAATCTAGTCTTTCTGGAACATCTTAGGTTGGATGTGAGCCCTTGACCTTTCCTTTCTAGTGTTACACAATTTCCTCGAGATAGGTTTAAAACCACCTTAAATGGATTATGCCATCTGATTCTCAACTTAATTTTTTTGAGATAGGTTTAAGGCCACGTTAAATGGAGTATGGCATCCAATTCTCATTCTAAAATTGATACCTGAATTTCAATTCCCATTTTGGGGTCAGCACCTAAATACTGATTCCCATCCTCTGAAGCACCTAAAACTTGATAGTTTGAAATCCACCTTCTAATCCCCAACGAGAGTTCTGAATCCTCAAGTTTGCTTGAGTATTCACTTGCTAATTCCTTAGCAGAGACAACTGTCACTCAATTCTACATTTCGTTCTAAGTTTGTTGACTTAGAAGTATGTGTTGGTTTTATTGATTTAGTCGGTCAATGCTAATATGTGCGGTGTGCTTGCCCGACACACACAACCTATTGGTGGTCCATTTATCGACTTCACTTTTGGTTAAGGTCTAGTTTTTTCCTCTTTAGTAGCCTAGGGCTAGCCATAGGATTTTCCTGTTGACTATTCATAGAGAGCTAGAAAGGAACCCTCACCATTAGAAATTCTAAACTCTTCTTTACTCAACTTGAAGTTTCACATATTGGTCATAACCTCTAGCACTTAATGGTGGGTTCAATATAGAGGAGCTCAAGGTGAGTCTCCATAGGACTGCTTGGCCTTAAGGTCAACCCTCTTGTGATTTGGTCTTGGTTAGTCTCACACACACACTTGCACATTACACTTCCACTCACAACCTTAAACCCAAGCCTACTTGATGTTGATCCCTCAACCCTTTGGGAGACTCATGTAGATAGTCCCCTAGACCCACTAGCCCTAGGCTAGGGTTTAGCTAAGGCCCATACATGAAGGACCCAATGTAGGAAATTCTATTATTCCATGACTCAAGTAGGGTGATTGACACCCCAATTTTACCAAAATAACAAACTTAGCCTTTTGCCCCCAAATCTACCCAATTTACCAAATTGCCCTTGAAACTCCAAAATTGGCCAAATATCCCAAAATTACCCAAAGCACCCAAATTTGTTCAAAAATCATTTCAAAACACCCAAATTGCCTAAAACACCCCCAAAATTTACAAAATTACCAAAATACCCCTCACTTGGCCAAAATTACCAAATACCTATGATGACTTAAATTGTCCCAAAACCTTCAAAATCACTTAAAATGTCCTCAAAATCAATTTGAACCTCTTCATTGAGCTCAATTTGAACTATTTTGATCAAAAGCCCCAAATTGCCTTTAAAGGCCAAATTACCCCAATTCACCCCCAATATCTACCAATTTGATCCCAATCTTCCACAATTTTAATTCTAAACTCAAATTAATCATGTCCAAGCTTGATTAAAACCAAATCAAAGCCCATTTGATCCACATTAGAATCTAATTTAAACCCAAATAAAAAAGCCCCAATTTGACCCAAAACCAAAATCTCACTCAATTGAACCACCAAATCTATTCAATTGCCCCAATTTTGTATCATGAACTCTTTAAAACATTACCATACATCAAATTAAACCTTCAATTGGCCTTGTTCAAGATTTAATTTCACTCAAAATCAACTTGGACCAAAACCCCCAATTTTGCCCCAATTGACCTTGTCTCCAAATTAAGCAAATTGAACCCCATAACCCTAAAATTTACACTCAATTGATATCCAAAACTCTTCATGAAAATCTTGAAGAATAATTTGAACCATCAATTGGGCGTTGGCCAAACTCTATCCCAACTCAAACACAAGTTTAACCCAAATGCCCAAAATTGACCAAATAGCCAAAATCTTCCAAATTAAACCTCCAAATACATTCAAAATCACTCCAAATATTTTCTAAACTCATTGTGACAATCATCTACACCATTTTGATCAATAAATTGGGTTTCATGTCATCAATAGTCCAACCTAGCCCTACTTGAACCCAAAATTGACACATGACCCAAATGTGACCAAACCTAGCCAAAGTGATCAACCTAAGACCACTACAGCCACCAAGTGGAGTCTAGTGACCAGGTTGGATCCATATAGACCACTACACACCAAAGGTCCCCTAATTAAGGGATTCCTGTCCTAAAATACTTAACTCAAGGAGATCTTTGCCAAAATCGATCACCAACCCAAATTAATTATTGTGACAGATTCTCGTGTGGTTCCCGAGCCACCTGAGCACCCCCTACTCTGGTCAGCCACCCTAGTCACCAGAGGAGCCAAAATTGAGAGCCCTTATGCCTCAATCTAAACCCAATTGCACCCATCCAAGTTGTCCAACCCTGATTGGTCTTTGGCACTTTGCACCCCTCCATATAAGCTACTGATTGCACCCATTAGTTGGCCCTGAGCTCTACCCCAGGCTATTATATTTAAACCACCTCCTCCATGGACAAATTATGAACTAAATAATTTCCTTGGAGAGACTCTATCCAATTGCTTCTAGACACTCTCCAAGAACTCCTAAGCTCAAGCCCACCATTTTCCCCCTTTGGATCCCTCTGTGAGAGCTCAATTTTGAGTTCAAAATTCAGGGAAAACCATGACAAATTTCCCCATACCTCCACAGTCCACCAAAGTTCAATTAAACTTGCACACACCATCCCTTGAGTGAGAGGAGTTGATTCCTCATAAAAACCTCATCACATAGAGCCTTTAGCATAGCCCTAGACCAACACAAGATCAAAATCATACCTAGAAATTTCACCATAACTTAGGACTTCATCTGGAGGTTCATTGGACTCATTTTAAGCTACTACAACCATCTGATTGAGGCATCCCCTCTCAGGCAAAGGTATTGAACCTTAACCCTAAATCAATCTTAATTTGATTCTTCAAATGTATTTACTGTATTTCATGCTCGATTAACCGTATAGATAGGTGCGTCTTGAGTAGATGAAGGTGTAGAAACAAACCTAAAGTGATTTGGTTAATTCTAGCTTGAGATATTAAGGCTTTAGTGTGGACGGCTTCCGAGTTAGGTCATTTGGGGACCATGAACGGTATCGTTTGAACAATTGAGATCACGTTAGACGAGCGGATGGAATGACAAGGCGGGATGCATAGCAGCTAAATCACAAGGTGGCGTCAAATAGCGGAGTTTTGCGTGGCCATTCGGAGCAGCCGTAGGTTGAGCTGATAAGTAGAAAAATCTGGATTTTTCTGATTTATTTAAATGCCAAATCTTTGAAAATTCATATCTTTTCATAGAAATATCATAAAAATAAATTTAAAATACCCTCTTTCTCAGTGAACAGAGGATAATAATGTAGATTAAAAATAAAAATTATTTTTTGACTTTTTAATTTTAAATTAATTAAATACTCTCTAGGGTATTTCAATTCATTATGACTAGGCCTTGCTCACCATAGCTTGAAATTTTTAGAGTTTGTTCCTCAGAATAGAGGCTATGTGCTCTGATTTTTCTAAGGTTAGAGAACATTTTTATGCTTCTAACTGTAATTTTTAAGCTAAGATGACTATTTTAGCTTAATTTAATTACATGAATTGAAATATCACTTAGAAAATTATAGGATAAATTTTAGTAGGTTTTATGGGGTCAGAGAAGCTTAGGAAAAATATCATGATAGTTTGAATAGTTTTGTACATTTATGTATTTAATTAAATGTGTATATCTTGTATTAATTTATTTAAATTAAATATTATTCTAAAATAGACAAAATCATTTTCATATTGTGTGTAAAAATCATGTTAATTCACTGCAAAAATTTAAAAATTGTTTGATTAAGTTTAAGCACTAAAGTTGATTTTCTAAGAAACATTATATTTTTGTACAAAAAATAATTATACTAAATAAAATACACTAAGGAAAATTATGAAAAGTGGTTTTCCGAGTTCCTTGTGATCATAAGCACTTAGTAAAAATAAAAGTTATTTTTGATAAAATACTTCATTTTTTTAGCTATATTTTAAATTAAAAATAATTAAAAATTCCAAATTCAAAAAATATTTCAAAATGTTCCTAATGGTTCTCTGATCAATTAGGACTCATTAAAATATTTTCTTAATTTTTTTAAGTTAAAAATAAATTTTTAAAAGCCTAAAAATGTATTTTCTTGTTTTCCTCATTGAAATAGTTATAATAAATAAATTAAAAATCATAAAAATATAAAATTTGATTCTCTGAGTTCTTTGAACTCAGAATGGCTTAATAAAAATATAGAAATAAATTATGTAATTAAATTTTATTATCTGAGTAATTAAAACTTTCTTTTGAAATTAATAAATAATTAATAATTAAAATTTAATTCAAAAAATCATGAAATTTTGCCTAAGTGTTTCTCTGATCTAAGGGAACATCTAATAATTTTTCTGTAAACCAAAAACTTTATTTTGATTGATTAAATGAATTAATTTTGAAAATCTTATTTTTTAAATTTGACTGATCATTTTAATTAAACTAAAATTTGTAAACCACATTTTTTCCTCTGATGTTTTAATTGCCCCATAGGCAGAGTACTATAAAAATTTTAAAGTCACTTGAGTTATGCTTAATGAGTTATGAGATGGAGAGCCCCAAGCACAAAGTAGTAATTTTAGATTTTGGTGTGTTAATCAAAATTTAGGATTAACCAAAGGGAAAATAAGTAATTTTGATCCTAATGAATATATTTGGATGATTGAAACATAATGGGTAAAAGCAGAAACCAACTTGCCACATTTTCATAATAAGAATAAAATTATAATTTGTTAAATTATCAAGATTTGGAAGTTAATCAAAATCAAATGATTCTTAGGTAAAGGGCTTAAGTTAGGAAGATGATATTTCACTTATGTTAAGTCCACAATTGATGGTGATATGATCCTTTAATTAGGATACACACCACCTCATTTAAGCTAAGTAAATTCAGAAGAAAATAATGATACCATAATGAGGGAACCATTGTATCATAACCGGTGTAGCTCTAATCAACTTTAACCCCCCTCTGATTGAACTTCAACTATCATTTAAACCTTTAAAACTTAGACTTTAGGACTGCTACTTTGTCGAGGAGCCTGGAGCTAACTTTGTGGGCAGTCTTCTACAACAACACGAGGATCTACAACAACATGAGGATCTACAACAACACATATTTCCTTAGAACTAAACAACAAGTCATAGGATTTTGAGGTCATCCGCCTAGTGCGACATAAATCCTCAACTGCTCTTTAAGCCTTTGTATGACTCTGCTATACAATTTAAGCCCTAACTCCCCCTAGAATTTTGAGGTTGTCGTTCGTTACGACCTAAATCCTCACATCTTTCAGGCTATTTGTGTGATCTTCTCGCATGAATGTAAGCCCTAATTAATAAAATTAGCAAGGTGAAACATGTAAATGATCCTTCTCAAAAATGAAGCCGAACCATAGGATAGCTTGGGAAGTCACCAAGGTTCTCTTCAGGATCCATGACATCCTCTAGTTCTTCCTTCTTTAGATTCCAAAAAAATGTTCCAAATTTGAGCTATTCACCTTTCACACCTCTTTGTCCAATATTTTGAAAAGTCCTATCCTTTTAAATCCTTGAAGACAATATCCCCTGATTTTTAACGAGAGTTTTCTTAGATGACTTCAGTTATTTAAGTTGTAATTAACTATAAGGGCTTGTCTTTAAAGAAAACTTTTAAGAACCCATCTTAATATAAACCCTATTTAATTTTTTGTACTAAATAAGGAAACTTGTTGGTCATTATAAGAATGGTTTTTTGCAGACTTAAACGGATGTCATAAATTCTTTAATTTATTTAATTGAGTCTTACCAGTAAGTAGTGTGTCTACCCTTCAAGATAGATGCATTGCTTGCGGTATTAGACTTGTTTATTTAAACTATTGAGGATATGAGATTTGTTCGGTCTTGTATTTTTAAAATCTAAAATACTACTTTTTTCTAATATATATATATATATATAAATTAAATTAAACCAGGCGTCGGGATTCCTATTTTGGTGACCGATAACTTCCAATTTGGTGACCGATAGCTTATGGTGACTCCGTTGGGGACTAGTTTCTCTCTCCATTTAAATCAGAGAATATTGTCTTCATACATCGGTAATGAGTCCATGTCCCTTATGGATCAAATTACCCTTCTTTTGTTGGCATGCTTCACCCATTTCTTTCTTGGGTAAGTGCGGTCAACTTTTTCGGACTTTAGGACCATCTATTCAATCATCTTTGAACAAAGAGGTTCAAGAGTTCATTAGGGATTTTTTCTTTTGTGTGGGGATGGACCCTCAATAGGTGTGTTGGTAGGGTAGTTCCACCTGGGTATTGTGTGTTGTAAAGTTGGTCCCGCACTGGGTCTTAAACTTTACTTTCCTCTTTGTGTCCTTTCGAGTTTGGTTTGTTACTTTGCAAATTAAATCAAATTGTGTCGTGATGCACTTGCTCTTTAAAATTTCTTATTTAATTAATTAAATCCTTCTACTTTCAAACTATTTTTACTAAATTTTAAAATCTTCACAAACTAAAAATTAAAATCAACACTTGCCCAGTCAACAGATTGGCCATTGTTAATTTTTAGTGTTTACACTAGAATTTCAAGGTGTTGTCCAATTAACTAACCCCAGAGCTTTCTTTTTGAAGCTATTGCAACAGTGATCCCGACGATCACTTTCTCCTACAATTTCCTAACTAGCCAAAATGCTTGTACTGTCTCCCACCATCAAGTTTGGAGCTGGATTCTATGAACTTGAAGTCGTTCTTGGAAAAGCCCCATTCTTCATAATGAAACTTGCCACTTCAAAATTTCAGGAGCCTTCCGTTGAATTTAACTTGAACTGTCTCAAGGATTTCCCTTCCTGCAAGAAGGTGAAAACTGCTGCTACTTGATACACCTAAAATTTATAGTGTTTTTATACACATTTTTATACATATTTTTTGAGATATTACGCTTTAATGAAAGGTATTTGTGTATTTTTCTTGTAGGTACAATCAAATGGATGAAAATACTAAAAAAGTGAAAAAGGGTTAAATTTGGAGCAAAAATGAAGAAATGTGCAAAAATGAACTAGGGCGCCTAAGCGCCCAGGATTGGTGCCTAAGCATCAGATGATCCACGCCTAAGCGCCAAAGTTGGTTACTTGAAGAAATATTTAATTGGAGTGGAATTTTTAAGAAGTGTTTGATACAACCCTTTATAAAAACGTGGGAAATAGCCCCCGGACACAAAAATTCATTCAATTGGCTTACGAGAGGCAACTTCTAGAAAATTCATTGAATGGAGACACCTTTTTGAAGAGACACCAAGGCACCCCTTGAATTTTTATAAAAAAAAAACTTAGATTTTCCAAGAGAAGGGGCTGGCAACCACCCACCAAAGTTTACAACCCCCACCGCCACTGTTGTCGGCCACCTTTATTTTATTTTATTTTATTTTGAGTATTAGTTTGTATTGTGAGGGAAGGAAGAAAATTTAAAGGAACTTCAAGGCATTTGGTGGAGAGAATTTGAGATAAGTGCTATCTTTGTGACTAGATTTGGTTTTTAATTTAGATTTCTTATTTTTGTGCTTGATTTCTACTTTTAAACTCATGTGTGGTTGTGTTTTCTCTATGAATTTTTAGTAATTTTTTTTATCTTTTTTCCTTAAAATGATAAGTGATTAAATGTTTAAAGGAGGATGTGTAAAGTATTAGTCTTCAATGTTGGAAGAAGTTGTGATGATTCAAGACCTTGCACTTCATTTATTTATTGATTTGGCTAATTAAGATGTTAAAACCTGTTGTGAGAACATATAAGATCTGAGATGGTATTGTATCAGTCAATAAATGGTTGGAATCACATATTGATTTCATGAATGAGAATGTAGTTCATGGGTTTGAGTCCAAATAAATAGGGAAATGTATTTTTTCAAGGGTGTAGAATTAGAGGACTTTAGAGTGACAGACTAAATCCCCGAATTTGATTTATAGTTTTAGGTTTTGATACGAGATGTTAGCCCCCAGTTGGAGGGAGAAGATATAACTCTTGAATGAGAGCAAATTTCTTCCCTGCCTAGCCGCTCTTCAAGACTATTCAAACTATATATTAACCAATGTTCTTTATAGCATATCTAGTAAAGGAAAAGAATATTATTGTCCTATTTGGCACAACACATTTACCATACTTCCACAACTGAATTTATATATTTATCATTGATTCATGATAAGGAAAAAGATATTTTACCTATATTGCCTTCATCTTGAAAGTATTTTAATTAAGTTAATTAGCTGCTTACTTTATTTTTAGTTATCAAAAATCACAAAAAGAATTGAACTTTCATTTCCTATTATAGCATCTTAAGTTTGAGTAAGAATATATATTGCTAAGTATTTTGTTATTTAAATCCAATCCTCCCTGTGGGTTTGATATTCGAGACTTAATCAGAAAGTTCTATATTACTAGATAACGATACATATACTTGCTTAGTATCCCATATTGAAATATTATGACTGCATTATTATTTGCTTAATAGTGAAAAATTTACCTAGCCTTTGCTTTGGATCAAGTTTTTGGCGCCGTTGCAAATTAAGAATAACTATTATGGAGATTAATCATATAATCACATACATCGCATTTTACATCTATATATATAGAAAATCAGGATCAAGTTTTTGACGACGTTGTCGGGGAGGAAGAGAATAACTATTAGTAATTTGCAATAATTTAAAAAAAAGAAGTTTTTAGATAGCAAAAATTTTAGTGAGTCTTATTTAAACTTTAAGATTTATTTTAGGAATATGGTAGTGTTGTTTTTATATAAAGTTTTTGTTGGTGTGCTTTTTTTATTTCCTTTTATTTTATTTTATTTTATTGTGTTTGATAGTAATGTATGCGTAGTTCAGGTTTTGCAGGACTTGTGTCTTACGATTCTGAATTAGAGAGAACTATTAAAAAAATTAAAAACTATTGAAAAATTTCAAGAAATGGCAAATCAAAATAATCAAAATGTTAAAGATTTTAGATCTTTAAGAGATTATGCAAACCCTGCAGTGGATGAACTTCATTGTAGTATTCAAAAACCCGTTGTAGTGGCTAATTCATTTGAGCTTAAACTTATTATTATCCAAATGGTATCAAATAATCAGTTTGGGGGAGCGCCAACTGAAGATCCAAATTTACATCTTGCCAATTTTTTAGAATTGTGTGCTACATTTAAAAAGTTGAAAATCTTGCAAATTTTAGTTTTAAAATTTTAAAATTAGAAAACTGCTACCCTATTTTTTTCTTTTATCTTGTTAGTGTGTTTGTTTTTATGTTGAACTATGAAGTCAAAGTTAGTGTGTTAGTTTATTTTTATGTTTGTACCCACTACTTAGAAGTCTACTGAATTTCTAAAAGTTAAATTGAAATGAAAATGATAGAAAATTAATTAAAAATTAATTTTACTCATGTTTTTAGTTTTATACTTGTATACTTAGGATATAAAAATTTTTGTAAGCATGTTCTTTCAATTTTCATTCTTGTTTATATAAATTTGCAGCTAAATTGTTTAATCTGTAAAAAATTTAAGTTCTGGGGAAATGAAAAATATTTTCAAAACTTAAATTTTATTTGTTCTCAAATGTTCTACAAGTGAAATTGATTTTAAAAGAAAAATGATCATGTATATGAAGTAATATTAGGGGAAGTAAAATTTAATTTTAGAAATGAGTAAGAGAATTTAGTTGAAATTTTTAGTAAGGAAGAAAAACTTTAAGTTAAAAGTTTTAAGTGTAGAAAATGTTAAATATAAATAACTATGTTTAGTAAGAAAAATTGTACTTTTGAAAAATTTAGAAATTTAAACTTTTATTTGTAATGCTTAAATTTCTTTTATTAAACATAATTTTCAAACCTATTATTATATTTATATGTAATAGATTTATATTAGGACTTTGCTTTAGGAAAGGAGAAGTGGAATTCAAAACCATTAAAGACATATCCAGATATAATAATCATTACCTGAAAAAGAAAAAGAAAAAGAAACAGAAAAGAAAAAAAAATAAAAAGAAAAGAAAGAGAAAAAGAAGAAAAAGAAGTAAAGGAGGAGAAGCTTGAGGATTGGTGCCTAATAAAAAAATAGTTCTGCAGCTGATCTTTTTTAAAGTATAAGATTTGAGAAAATCTTGAGATTAAAAATATAATATAGTAAGTAAAATTATTCTTCGTAAAAAAATTTTAAGTGGAGATGATAAAAAGATTAATTCTAAACTTGGAGAATCTACAATATTTCTCAATTAGATAGGAAGTCATATTTTCATCTTTCTTAACATTAAAAATTTTTAAACTTTAAGTTGGTCTCATTTACTGAATATTTTTTTCTAAATTGGAATACCTAAATTTTATTAACTCCTAAACAAACTCATATACATATCACACTTACTTAGTTTTTAAGGATTCAAGTGTCACTTGAGGACAAGTAAAATTTTTAGTTTGGGGGATTTTGATACACTTGAAACATAAAGTGTTTTTAAACGCATTTTATACCAATTTTTGAGATATTGCACTTTAATGGAAGGTATTTGTGTGTTTTTCTTTCAGGTACATGTAAAAAGTGAAAAATGCTAAAAGGAGTGAAAAATGATCAAATTTGGAGCAAAGAGGAAAAAATTGTGCTAAAGTGTTTTGGCGCCTAAGAGCCAGATCTGGCGCTTACGCGCCGGTTAAATAAGGCCATGCCTAAGCTCCAAAGGCCTCGCGCTTAAGCGCCAGAGGCAGTTATTTGGCAGTTTTCTTCATTTNGCTAAAAGGAGTGAAAAATGATCAAATTTGGAGCAAAGAGGAGAAAATTGTGCTAAAGTGTTTTGGTGCCTAAGCGCCAGATCTGGCGCTTACGCGCTGGTTAAATAAGGAAGGCCATGCCTAAGCTCTAGAGGCCCCGCGCTTAAGCGCCAGAGGCAGTTATTTGGCAGTTTTCTTCATTTGGCTGAATTTTGAATAGGTATTTGAGGCGCCTATTGGTTAAAGAGGGTGATTATGACCACTCGAAATGAAAATATTATTAAAATGCTTATGAAAAGAGGCATCCTTTGGAGAATACATTGAATTGGGACACATTTTAAAGAGTTAGCAAGANTTCTTCATTTGGCTGAATTTTGAATAGGTATTTGAGGCGCCTATTGGTTAAAGAGGGTGATTATGACCACTCAAAATGAAAATATTATTAAAAGGCTTATGAAAAGAGGCATCCCTTGGAGAATACACTGAATTGGGACACATTTTAACGAGTTAGCAAGCCACCTATTGAAAATTTATAAAAGAAGGAAGTTGAGACTTTTTAAAGTGTGCTTGAAAGTTTTGAAAAGTGTTGGAAATGAGAGAGTTTGGAGAGATTTTCAGGCACCACAAATTTACTTTATCCTTTATGTTTTTAGTTTATTTTGAGAGTTGTAAAAGAGAAGAGATTCAAAAAAACTTGAAGAGTTTGGTGGAGGATTTAAGATAAGTTTTTATCTTTTGTTTTGAACTAATTTTGGTTTTAATCAAGACTTCTTGTTGGTTTGACAATGATTTCTACTTTTAAACTAAAGTGTGGTTTTGTTTTCTCCATGGATTCTAAGTAGTTTTCTTTATCTTTCTCCTTAAAACGATAAGTAATTAAAGTGTTGGATGGAAGTTGTGGAGAGTATTGATCTTTAATGTTGGAAGAAGTTGTGATGATTTAAATTCATGAACTTCATTTACTTCTTGATTTGACCTATCCAAATGTTAAAATTTATTGTGAGAACATGTAAGAACTAGGATGGTATTGTCTCAGTCAAAAATTGGAAAGAATCACATGAGATTGTATGAATGAGAATGTAATTCTAATGATTTAGTGAAAATAAATAGAGAAATAAGATTTGAAGGGTGTAGAGTTCGAGGACTTTAAAGAATTACAAAATCTGCACTAAGTTTTCATTTCACTACTCTTGTGATATAACATACATTCATTTACACAAAAATCAGTCTTCTCTACTTTAAGCCTAAACTTGGAGATCAACTTTTTCGCCTTGGATAAATCTTTAGGGACTAAATGTTTAGGTGGATTAGCATTTTTCAGAAAGCCTACAAACTGATTGAAGCACTCTCAGGGCATGTTGTAGTTTATTTTGATTTTTAACATACTAAGAGCTATTAAATACTCGGAATGAGATGTACAACCTTCTCGCAGTGGTCTTTGAGCAGCATTCAATAAATCATAAAACTTTTAAGCCTCATAATTTTATGCCTCTTCATGGTTCCCTTGGCTCGCACATTGATTTCTTATTCCATCAGAGTTCATTTCTTCAAATCTGCTTGAGTTAAATCAAGGTGAAGGATCATAACTCATTGAAGGAGTATAGCTGAATGTTGTAGGATCAACTTCCTCATGTGAAGTCTAAATCCAATTATCTGGCTAAAATCCGTGATGATATACATCACATTTCAATTCAGTTGGCATTAGGTAAGCTTAAATTCTGTGTTTCGAACATGAACACCAAAACCTACCATACGATAGATAAATCGATGGTTAAGAAGCAGTGCTACAAATTCATCGACGCAGTTCAAGAACTCCCAAGTGATCTCTTTTCTGTCTAGATAAATTATGTTCTACATCCGCGATCTCGACCTACAAATATCCATACGTACAAACATGAGAATAATAGACACAATATTAAATGCATTAAGCTAAATGCAGTGCATTTAGTTATTTTAGTAGGTCTACTGGTCGTGTGATAACTAAAGGAAATGAAACTTGATAATAATCAATGAATTTTAAAAAGAGAACGTTTTAGATAGCTTTGAAGTCAGAATGTTAATAACCTACTGAGGTTGTTAGGGCTGTCAAAGACCAATCTTTGAAGAACATATATTCATATTTTCCTCTAATCTTGATTGTCATTGTGGCTACGACAACCCTTTCTAAGATAAAAATATGACATAAATATATTTGTGTGAAAGTTGGTATAGTTATAGTGGCATACAATATTAGAGAGAGCTGTCACCATGGATGAAGAATCAATGTTCAACCAATAATGATTTTCGATGAAACTAACATTACTAAAATGTCAAATGATTTGACTTGTAGTATGTTGACGTCAATTTTTGTTGAGGTTTTGTTTTCCCTCTTTAGTTGCCTAAGGTCTAGCCATAGGATTTTCCTGTTGACATTTCTTAAGGAATTAGAAAGGAACCCTCACCATTAGAAATTTTAAACTCCTCTTTGCTCAACTTGACGTTCCACATATTGGTCCTAACCTCTAGCACTTAGTAGGTGGGGTCAGTATGAAGGATCTCAAGGAGAGTCCCTATATGAATGTTTGACCTTAGGGTTGGCCCTGGGTGTTGCTCTGGAGCTAGTTCACTCACCTATACTCACTCTCACCCACAATCATTCACAATCATGAACCCGAAATTGTTTACTTTGACCCCTTGATCTTTTGGGAGACTCATGTAGATGGTCCCCTAGACCCACTAGCCCTACGCTAGGGTTTAGCTAAGACAAATACATAGAGGACACAAAGGAGGATTCTATTGGTTCATAGCTCACATATGGTAGTTGGTTTCCCAATTCTACAAAAAATTTTCAATTTTACCTTTTACCTCCAAACCTACCCAAATTACCTAAACACAACCAAATCCCAAATTTGGCCAAAAATCCAAATTTCACCAAAAAATGCCCAAGTTTGTTCAAAATCTTTTCAACCATTTCAAAATACCCAAATTATCCAAAACTACCAAAAAATTCCAAATTTACCAAAATACCCCCAAAATTGCCAAAATTACAAAATTACCCTTGGCACCCCAAACTTTCCCAAAACATCCAAAATCACTCCAAATGTTTCCAAAACCAACTTGTACCTTCCAATTAAACCCAAGTTGGCCAATTTGACCATTTTGACAAAAATCCCCAAATTGCCTTTAAAGGACCAATTTCCCTAAATTCACCTTAAATGTCCATTAATTTGGTTCTAATTTCCTTCAATTTCAGTTCTAAACTCAAACTAACCCTTAATATGACAAATATAAACCAAATCAAATCCTAATTGGCCCATGCTTTGTGCTCAATCTTGATCTAAGTCAAACCCCCAATTTTGGCCCTATGACTCAATCCCATTAAATTAAACCCCATAGCCTACTCAATTTACCCCACTTTGAATCCTAAAATCTTCATAACACTCCTACACACCAAGCCTAACCTTAAATTGGCCTTGGTGAAGTCTCAATTTCACTTAATTTCAACTGAAATCCAAAAATCTCCAAAGTTGCCCCAAATTGGCTATATCCCCAAATTCCACCAAATTGAAAGCCTTAACCCCAAAATTAGAACCCAATTTATGTTGAAAAATATTTATGAAATTCATATAAACCATTATAAACAATCAATTTGTACCTCACCCAAACTTTGCCCAATCTAGACCCCAGTTTAGCCCAACATGCCCATGTCTTGAGGTATCATCCGTCTACTGGTAACATGGGTCTTTCACCCCGGAAGTCCACTAACTTGAAGGCTCCTCCTGCATAGACCTTTTCAATGACAAATGGTCCCTCCCAAGTTGGCTTGAATTTTCAACCAACCTTGCGGTGTGCAAGAATAGGCCTTTAGATCATGAGGACGAGGTAACCAATTTTGAATGTCCTTGGGCGGACCAATTTATCATGAGCTTGTACCATATTTGCCTGGTAAAGTTCCAAAAGTTGTTGTGCTTCAAGTCAGTTCCCTTTAAGACTGTTTACTTCTTCAAGTCTGAGCTTCGCACATTCTTCTGTTGTGAGTTGGTTGGCGACTGCGACGCTGAGAGACGATGTCTGAATTTCTAATGGTATCACGGCCTCAGGCCCGTACATGAGCATCTAGGGTGTAAACTAAGTGGGAATCCTGAACATCATTCGGTAGGCCCACAAGGCTTCTAACAATTTTTTGTGTTAGTCTATTTTCTTTTCTTTAAAATCTGTACCGGTGTTTTGTTGAAGGCTTTAACCAAGCCATTTGCTCTGGAATAGTAAATTGTAGAGTATCTCTAATCTATCCCGTGTCATTTGACTAAATTATTAATTTTTTGCTTTTAAAAGCTTTCTCATTATCAAACCCTGTATCAATCCTAAAGGATAAACACATGAGGATGAGGATCGATCAAAGAAACTGAGAAAAGTATGACAATCGTTTGGTCTGCGAAACTGTTTTATTTGCTGGCAATTTCCCCTATTTAATTTGAATAATTAAATAAGATTTATATTAAGTTGGGGTTCCTATAAGGGTAAGCCCCTATAGTTAATTACATATTAAATGACCGAAGTCACCTAAGAAAACTCTCATAAAAATCAGGAAATATTATCTTCAAAGAGGTCAAAAGGATGAGACTTTTCAATGAGATTGGATAAAGAGGTGTGAAAGGGGAATGATTCAAATTTGGAACATTTTGTTATAGAGTTGAAAGGAGGAAGAACTAGGGGATGTCACAGATCCGGAGGAGAACCTCGGTGACTTCCCAGTTTATCCTATTATTTGGCTTTAATTTTGAGGAGACATATTGAGGTGTTTCAACCTGCCAATTTTATTAATTTAGGGCTTACATTTCTGTGGAGTGATTACAAAAATAGTCTGAAAGATGTGAGGATTTAGGTCGTGGCAAACGACAACCTTGGAATCCTACGATGAGTTAGGGCTTATATTGTACAGTAGAGTTGTATAAATGCCTAAAGATAAGGGGAGGATTTATGTTGCATAAGCAAACAACCTCAAAGTCCTATGGATTGGTTTGTTTAATTATAAGGAAGAAAATTGGTTTAGGTAAGGAAGACATATTTTGTTATTGAAGATGGTCATTTTGCCCATCATGCTAGCTCCAAGCTCCTTACCGTGACGAGTTTAAGTTTTCTAGGGTGTCAAGTTATGATGTAAAATCAGGTGACCTTTTGGTTGAAGTTCTTTAAATTTTATGGGGGATGTTAAAATTGATTAGAGTGTCACTAGTTAGCATCCTATGGTTCCCTCGTTCCGCACCACCATTTTATATTGGATTCTCCTAGTCCAAAAGAATTGACTAAATTTAACTTAATGAGTTCCATAATTTCATTTATACCGTAGGAATCATCGTTAGCAACCGTAGGTTACCTCCTTCGAGGGATTCCTGATCTTCCAATAGAGACATCTTAATTTAGTTGTTTTTGTTATTTTGTGTGATGTTTGTGATTAAATTTGGAGTTGTTTTATATTTTGAAGTTTGTGAAGGTGATTTTTATCTTGATTGATTTTAGTTTTGGTTTTGGTTTTGATTTTGTGGCTATCCTAACAGTTTTAGCTTTCATGCAGAGTGACATCATTGTTTAGCATGCAAGTTTGTGTAGCATCAAAAGTACAGTTCAAAAGTACAAGAAATACGACGTTGTAAACTGTAAAAGCATACCTGGCGAGTCTTCTCATTCCACCACCTGAAACTCAAAATGCATGTTATAACATTTTATGTAAAGCGGAAAAAGTAAGATTTTGGTGACCTACCTAACCCTAGGTCGTATCTTGGTTGGTCCCTACTAGTTTGATTTAGGATGATTTTTGTTAAGCAAAATATATTAAGTTTAGTAGACCTCCGAGGTATCCAACAGGTCTAGAGGAAGAAGTAGGTCCATGCTCCCCTCTCACTATCTGGTGAAAAGTGTCGAGCTCATTTAAACTTATTATGTTGCTTAATAACCTATCATGTAAATACTTTTAATGCTTAATGAACATTGATGTTTCAATTATTCTTAAGAGTAAGGTAATTATCATTTATAATTTAATTTGAGAATTATGTGGGTGAAGACCCTTAAAGGGGGTAAGTTAGCGTTATTGAAACACAACCAATTTTTTAAATTTGGGATTATAGTTTTTAAAGATGTTCAATTTTAATTATGTTCACTTTTCTAAACCTCATTTAATCAAATTTGATTTAGCCTAGGTCATTACTAAGCCCTTAAGGTTTTGATAGATATCTTAGTTATTTTAAAAGAAGTTGAAATTTTAGTGATGATGATTATTTATTTTTAATGCACTTAAATGTCATTTGAACATCAAGTAAGGGTATTAATTTAGTGGGTTATCAACTTCCAAAGTCATACTCTTAAGTTTAGGATCATTTAATTGACTAGACCTCCAAATTTTAATAATTTAAGGAATTATAAATTTATCCCTTGATTATGAAAGAGTGAGGTTAGTTTCTGCCAATTAATCCCCTTTTATTTCAATTATCCAAATGTTTTAGTTAAAATATGAGGTTACCAATTTCCCTCTTTAAATTAAGCCTAAATGTTAATTAAGGCCAAATTTCTAAAATTACACTTTTGCCCCTAAGGCTCTATTACTTCATAATTTGTCAAATTTAATCCAAATGACTTTGGAATTTTCATCCCACCTCACTCAAATGTCAATTAAGACATCTGAGGAGGGAGCATGATTTTTCAAAATTTACTTTAATTTACATATTTATTTTTATGCAAAAATAAGATTTTTTGAAGAAAATTCTATAACTTGACCAAGACAACTCCTAATCATTTGAAATTTTTTCTGAAGGTAGCTTTAATTGAGAGATGCATTAGGGCGGACATTCATGATTTATTGAGTTATATTTAAATTTTACGAATTATTTTAAATTCTGGATTATTTATTAATTATAAAATATTTTAAATGTGAAAAAATTAAGTTTTATATTTTTATTAAATCTCCTTAATGAGAAAGAACCCAAAGAAAGAAATTTCAGTTTTTTTTATTTTCTTTGATTGTTTAGAATTATTTTAGTAAGAACCAATTTTTAGCTTTCAAAAATTATTTTAAGCTTCAAAATTCAATATCTTCACTTAAAAAATTAGAAAAAAATATTTCAATTATTTTTAAGTGCTTAGGAAGTAATTTAGAACATTTCTAATAATTTTATTATATTTGTGATTTTTATCATTTTTTAATTATTTAAAAATTAAAAATAGGCTTAAAATGAAATTTTTATTTTAATTTTAAATATATTCTTAGAAAATTCTTCTGATCATAGAGAACTCCAAAAACTAATTTTAATAATTTTTTGAGTTATATTTTAATCATTAAAAATCATTTTAGTGTTAAAAATGTCATTTAATTTGAAAATTTAATTTGAGTTATTAAATGGCTTCAAATGTTTTGAAATTTTTATGTGGAGTTCTCTGAACTTTAAATCATAGTGGAAATTAAAAATTAAGTCATTCAGATGTTTGCGTTTCCCAAAATTAATTTTCTTTGTGTTTTAGGGTTGGTGGAATTTAAGTGCATTCTTAATTTCAAACTTATGAAATATTTTCCAAAGGGTTCTCTTGTTATAGCAAACCTTCCAAAGTTTTCTTGGGGTTTTCTAAGCAACATGCTAGTTATTATGATTAATTTATGCAAGTAATAGGCATAAACTTGAAAAATATGGATCTCTGTCTAGAGATATCCTCTGACTTTGAAAAAAATCAACAAATGTTCCCTAAGACAGAGGCAACAACATATCAAAATTTTAAGCCATGACGAAATATCTACATGCATGGAGAATCAAAAGACTCAAAAAAATATTTAATTAATTAAAAATAAAGTATTCATCAAATAAATTTCAAATCATTTCAACATTGTTCTCCTCTGTTCACTGAGCAAGAGGATATTTTTATTTTTATTTTTGTGATTTTTCTACACTAAGACATGAATTTTTGAAGTTATGGCTATTTATTTAAACTAGAAAATACCCTATTTATCTATTTAAATGTGTGGCGCTAACTAGATCCTAGGCAGCTCTAAAACTTCATGCAGCGTGCTCCCATTCGATGTTGTCATCCACTTCAGCATTGACTGGGCCCGCGGTTCATGCATGAAGGCGTGGTCCGGCTAGATCTTGTCTATTGATAAGATAAACGCGCGATCGGATGGCTCCCCGTCATCGTCCCCAATGTCTTAGCTGGAGAACCATCCATTTTCAACGCTTAAGATCTCACTCATTTATCAACCAAATTAAGTCTGATTTGTTTTTGAATGCTCGTCTTTGTGTGAAAAACACATCCATATGAAAATCAAGCAATTAAATTAATCCTAATCAAATGGAGAATCAAAGTAGGCTCGGAAAGAGGACAAGTTCAATAACTTTTTTATGAGAGGGGAAGCATCGATCAGAGGTGCTTGACATGTTTGTGGAGGTCCAAGAAAGCTAGGGATTAAGCCTCTTGTTGTGGTGAAAGGCCTAGGTATTAATTCTACTAAGCTTCATTTTAGGTATTGGTCTAGAGTTATGCTAGGGGCTCTGTATGAGGGGGATTTGATGGGGCTTCTTCTTCTTTCACTGTGGTTATGGTGTGGGTGAGTTTAATTTGTTTTTGGTGGAGTGTAGAGGTGTGGGGAGCTCTATCCTATCTCCGACAAGGTTTTTATATTAAAAATTGAACTCCGACAAGGGGATTGAGGGCAACGTGGTGGTTGGGTGGTACTGAGGGGGTCCCAAAGAGGCTCTAGGAGTAATTTGGAGGGGGCGCTCTGAAAAATTTTTAAGCACACCCTCCATGGCTATGGAGGTGATCTTTTATATAAAATGGCTTAAGGGTGGCTGTCATGGCCAATTGGGGATGAAAATGCTTCCTTAGGTGGAGGGGAGAGAGGCTCTCAAATTTAATTTGGATGAGGTGGCCTCTAAGTTTGAATTGGGTTTGATTCTGTGGGAGTGGCTCTTGGTTTAGACTATTTCCAGCCACTAGGCCTGCCGTCCAGGCCAGGGGAGGTGGCTAGGAGGCCAGGTGAGCCAGGAGAATATGTCACAACAATTAAATGGGTTGGTGTTTAATTTTGGCAAAAATATTCCATGCTTAAGTAAATATGGAATGAAATCCCCTAATTTTGGGATTCTTTGGTCCATAGCTCATTTGGGTGGTTCCATGGGGTATCTCTTGGTCAATAGGGTCAAAAACTTGGCTGTGGTGACCTTGTCTTGACAAATTTAACATGTATAGGTCAATTTTGGTGCATGGGTCCAAATGGGTGCAAATGACCAAGACTTGGGTTTGGGCTAGGCTAGCCATGTTATTTAGCCAAATTAATTGATGCATTTGATGTAAATGATTGTAATGAACTTTTTTGGTGAAGGATGTTCAATTGGGGTTTCAATTTTAAAGATTTTGGAATTTTGGTGAATTTGGGCATGTTGGGCTGGACTTGGGTTTAAATTAGGCTAGGCTTAAACTAAGTCTAAATTTATCATTGAGAATGGTCAATAGGAATGTGATAAAGAGTTATCAACATGAATTGGGTGACAATTTTGGGATTAAGGCAATCAACTTGGTGAAATTTGGAAGCATAGCCATTTTGGGGCAAAATTTGGGGCTTTTGACTTAGGTTGAAATTAAATGAAATTGAGGCTTCACAAAGGCAAATTGAAGGTCAATTTTGATGTTTAGGGATGAAATGAAGAGTTTTCAACATAAATTGTGGCAAATTGAGTGGGCAATGGGTTTAATTAGGTGAGATTAGGTCATGTGGCCAAAATTAGGGTTTTGATTTGGATCAAAATTGGGCTCAAAGCATGGGACAATTGAGCTCTAATTTAGTTTAAATTGGTCACATTGAAGGTGAATTTAAGTTTAGGATTAAAATTAGGGGAAATTGGGACCAATTTGATGGACATTTGAGGTTGATTTGGGGAGATTGGGCCTTTTAAGAGCAATTTGGGGGTTTTGGACAAAGATAGTCAAATTGGTCAAATTTGGTTATGTGGTAGTTCAAAAAAATGAAATTAGGAATATTTGGAAGGTTTTGGAAGTTTTTGTGATTTTTGGAATTTTTGGAATTTTTGGAATTTTAGACTGAGTGGCATTTTGGAAATTTGGCAATTTTTTTATGATTTTGGGTGATTTGGGTATTTATAAAAGTTTTGAAATGATTTTTGAATAAATTTGAGTATTTTGGGTAAATTTGGGAATTTTTGCAAAATTTAGGGTTTCAAAGGTATTTAGGTAATTTGGGGGAGTTTAGGGCAAAAGTCCAAGTTAAGTATTTTTGGTAGAATTGGAGTGCCAACCACCATTAATGAGCTATGGACCAATGAAATCGCTATTTGGGTTCTCTGTGTACTGGTCTTAGCTAAACCCTAGCCTTGGGTCAGTGGGTTTAGGGGACCATCTACATGAGTCTCCCAAAGGATTAAGGGATCAAAGTTAAGACATTTTGGGTTTGTATTTGTGAGTGATGGTGAGTGAGGTGATTGTAGTGAGTGTCTTAGCTCTACGCCAACACCTAGAGTCAACCTTAAGGTCAAGCAGACCTATGGGAACTCTCCTTGAACTCTCTCATAATGACCTAACCTACTAGGTGCTAGAGGTTAGTGCCAATATGTAGAGCTTCAAGTTGAGTAAAGAGAAGTTTAGAATTTCCAATGGTGAGGGTTCCTTTTCTAGTTTTTTATGAATAATTAATAAAAAAGACCTATGGCTAGACCCTAGGCTACTGAAGAGGAAAACTAGACCTCAACCAAAAGTGAGGTCAACAATGTTTCACAAAATTTTATAATAATTCAATTGGCTAGATCGAAAAGTAAATTAAGAGCAGAGTTAAAAAACCATCACATTTTACTTTAAATTTTAACAGTGGCACACTCAAATTATCTCTTCATTTCATCATATCTTAGAATATGGAGAAAGATAAAGGAATCTACTTAGACTTCATGAGAAAGATACAACAAAACACAAATTTCATATATCAAAGAAAGTTCATACAACAATAAAAAACAAACAACACTTATCTGAAACTCTTTCTTAAAATAAATCCCTTTTAGCCTCTCTTAGGAAATGTAGGAAGAAGAAATCCCTCACTTCTCTTCCTCTCCAACACTTCTCAGAGAAGAATTCACACTTAAACTAACCATAAAAACTCAATATTATAAAGACAATAGCTAACAAATGGTGTGGAATGGCATGGAATGTAGGTTTGTGAACAAGAAAATTAAGTGAGTGGAACAATGCAAATTAGAGTGAATGGGGGGGGGGGGTTCTGATCAAATTTTGGCCCTAAATAAAGCTTTGGGTCGGTTATCCAATAGGTGCATCCAAAACTCTTCAAAAAGAGTCCAAATTTGTCGAATCTTATAGAAATTGGGCCTGCACCGACACTAGCGCCTTTAGCGCCAGAGACCATTTAATTGAATCCGCCTTCTTTGTCAAATGGCACCGTCGACGCTGATCAATTTTTTAAATTCTCCATTTTGACTCTAAATTTCATAATTCTTGCTTCCTTTTTGTTCCAAGTCCTAAATATCAACCACCTGCAATAAAACACAAAATATACCTTCCATTAATATGCAATATCACAAAAAATGAGTATAAAATATAGGTCTAAAAATGCATATATTTTTGGTGTATCAAAATCTCCCAAACTTAAATGTTACTTGTTCTCAAGTAACTCCTTTACTACATAACAATATGACTCATCAAAAAGCTCTTAACTTTTAGATTTTCATTTCTTGTTCACTAAATATAATAGCATCACTTAAGAAAATATTAAAATAACTCTAGTGAACATTAAAGATATAAGAATATTTAGCAGGCAAGTCTGAGGTTTTTTATTCTCTATTTTTTTCAAGGAAAATGGTAAATAATTCATATTAAAGCCACTGAGAGTATCCATATGAAAAATAACTTCATGAAACTTTACTAATAAATATGCTAATACTTAAATATAAGTTTAAAAAATGTAGCCAAGTTTTCTCCTTTAAGTTGATTCAAATGAAGCTAATTTTTAATTAGGCATCTCCTCAAGCTTCTCCTCACATCTTTCTTCTTTTTCTTTTTCAGGATCATTTTCAATCCTTTTTCTTTTCTTTCTTTTCTTTTTTCTTTTTCTTTCTTTTTTTAATGTGAGGATTACTATATCTAGATAGCCTTTAATAATTTTGAACTTTACTATCCTCTTCTTAAAGTTAAGTACTTTTTACAATCCTTCACTTTATTATTTTATATTAGCTTTAAAGATTTTTCATAATGTTTTAATCTTTTCTTCTTACATGAATGCTAAGTTTTTTAATACTTCAAAAATACAAATTACTTTACTTAAAAAAGAAAAACATAGTCTTATTTTATAATATGAAATATCTTAACCTCTAAAATTAACCTTTATTATTTAAAAATTTTTACTTAAGTTTACTATGTATTTAGAAACATAGATATAATTATCTAAAGTTACCCTCTAATACTAAACGTCATGTTAATTTTATATTGGCAGACCCTTGTAACCTAGATATAGTCATCATTTGCTCCATATTTCCTGGATAGTAGGGGTACTAGAAGTAGAAGGAATATCCCTAGTCCTACTTCCAGATCTCCAACCAACATGAGATTCATAAGTCTTTATATTCGCAGGCCCAATAGGTTTTAGAGGTTCAATCCTCTCCACATCTGCTTTATAATCAATTCCTACCCATTATCATAGTGTGAAGATCATTTCAGGGTGTGTTAAATCTCCAGTATTCTCTCCAAAAGCAATAGATCGAGTGTACCTATAAATAATAGAGACTACATCTATCCTTTCATCTACTGGATATAGAAATTCAAGATGGCTCTATCCCTTGTAACCTCATTATGATGGTTTGTTGGTATCATTCTTCTAGAAATAAAATAGTTTTAGGCCTTAGATATTACATTTAACATAGAAAGAGGAAAATTTACCTTAACACCATTCTTCACTTTTCGGGTTTCTCTTCCATCAATAAGAAAAGAAATAACTTTATCCAAGGCCTCATTTGTAGTAGAAAATTATTTGTACTAGCAGTTATACACATCTTCTAACTGATAAAATTCATTAATCTTCCTTGGAGTAAACTCCACCATTTTTCCTCGAACAAACACATAATCTTCAGAAGTCTCCTTGAAATTGGCATAGAACTCCATCACTACACCAATAATCACCCGACAATAAAGTAGCAAAAATTCTTCTCTCGGATTTTTAAATCCTCGATTCTGAATCACTTTTTAAGTTGTACTTAGAATATTGAAGTAAATGTTGGCTTTGTAGTTGACAAACATTTGATCATCAAAATCTACCTTTTTCTTTCCTTCGCTCATTCTAGTTGTCATGGTAAATCTACAAAAATTTGATAAAATCAAAATAAATTCCCAAAAATTCCAAAAATCACAATGTGAAATATTTTAAACTTAAAACCACTAAGTAAGAGTTCTTCACCAAAGGATTTTCTCAAAATCTTCCAAAAAAATCTAAACATTTCGGATCTCGCCAATGTAAGATAAATCCTTGGAGAAAAAAAAACTTTGAGTTTAAATTGTAGTTCTTACCAAGAAAAGTTAAAATCCAAACTTCATTTGCTTTAAAATTACCTCAAATCCAAGCAATAACAAGCCCAAGGTGCAAAAACTAGAGGTTGAAGGTGTCTCAAAGGGTAAAAATGGTGTTTTACTGTGCAAATCATGAATTTTAAGGGTGTTTAGGTCGGTTTGGGTCAAGGGCGCTGTTAGCGCCCATGCCCACGCCATCGGCGCGAGTGGCAAAACAATCCATATTTTGATTTTTTCAATTTTCAATTTTTTCTCAATTTACTCCAAAGTTTATTTAGTCTTTTTGAACCTAATTATCATCAAAAAAATATTCACAAACAACACCAAAGTAACTTTTATATATGAAAATACACTTTTTTTCTAATCACACTTCCACATCCTTGAGGCAAACTAATTTATAATTCAACATCAAAATCAAGCCACAATACTAGAATGCTAACACAAATCTATACACAATCAAAGTCAATAGAGTTCTAAAGCAAAGTAAAGTAAATCAAATCCACACAATTACATTAAAAAAATAAGTATTTTAAACTAGTAGAGAGTCCAACTTCTTCAATTATTCTGCCTCATCTTCAGAACTTTATCATCCTCTAATATCTCCCATACATTGGTAATAAACATACAAATTATAGAAGGGTCTGTACGGGAATTGATCAGTCAAATTTTCATCAATCCATCCATTTTTCTTTAACATGTGCATCAATCCTGCTTCAATTGTCCCAGTATGATCAAAGTTCTCCTTCATTCTCCAATCTAGGTGATCAAATAGGTAGTTAAGATTTCCTATTGCATTTGTAAAACTCTGTAGTTCTCTTTCTATTTTCTTCATTTTCTTCTCCAAAGTTATTGAACTTCTAACTGTTGGTGGCATCAATGGTGTTGAAGCTTGTGATGAATGATCCAAAATATAATCTAATGCTTCATTTTCATTCCCTATATAATTTCCATCAATAAGAATCATGGGCTCCTAAGGTAGTAAAACTTTTTCCCAACTTTCATATGGAATTTGAGATTGATTGCAAAGTAGGAAAATTATAGAAGGATGCCCAAGTCCATATATTGGCCCATTCATAATAATACCCTTAACGAATTTGAAAATAATCGACCCGACATCAATGGGTTTTTCCGTTTGAATTCAATAGTTTAAAATGACACTTTCTCTTGTAACTCTACTAATTGTCATGGTAGGGAGTAATTTTGCGGATATAAAGAAATGACATTCTTTAAAATTGGATTAAGCATGAAGCAGAGAAACTAACGTATCCCTCTTCTTTGATTTCCCAATTATCAATTTCATCCATCATGAAAATATATACTTCTGACATCATATATTTTATTGGGATAAAATTTGTATAATGACAGATTTGAACGTTTTTTATCATATACAAATCATTAATCTGAGCTGGAGTAAATGGTACAACCTTACCTCGAATGAAGACGACTCCTTGGGTAATTCCATGTAAGTTAGCATAAAACTTCCTTACTGCGGGTACTATAACTGCAGCAGTAGTGTAGCACAGAACTTCCCAATGCCTCTGCACATTGATTTTCTCAAGTTGCGACCATGGATTACTCAATCCATGGTTGTCAAAGCCTCTCTCCTTGATAAGTCTCTTCTTCTTGATGACTTTGTCATATAATTTCTGCACGTCAAAATTGATAAACTTTCTTCCATTAAAAACTCCATACCTTAAAGTATTTATGGAATTAGAAGCCATGGAAATCAAAATTAGGAAGTTTCTGGACATCCAAGATAATTTTTAGGACTTTAAAAACACCTCTCGATGGTTATTGTATAGCCAAATCCCACCAAAGTTTGCAAATTAGTTCTGCACGTGGAAAACAGCTCGCGACGATGTCGGGGCTCCCGATGTCACTATCGGTGCTCCCGATGGCGCTGTTGGTGCCATGGTTCATTAGACAGGCACCATCGGCGCCAGAGACCAAATTTGCATCTTAAATTTTTTTGTTCAATTTGATTCCAAATTTTGCTCCAATAACAATATTTGTCTTAATTTATGATATATATTATTATCTAGGACTTAAAAATACTATTATTTCCTAATACATAAATACACTTATTAAATAAAATAATAATAATAATATATATAGATAAATAGATTTATATATCGATTGCCTCCTACAAAGCGCTTAGTTTAATGCCATCAGTCTGACGTACCATTATTTAATTAGGTTGACTTAACATTAAAACTTTTGAAAATTATGGTATGTATCCTTCATAATAATGTTTCAATCGATGCCCATTAACATTAAATATTTTTTCAAATTTAGAATCTTTAATAACAACAGTTCGTTCATGATAGAATTTAATCACTTTAAATGGTCCCAATCATCTGAAAATTTAGTTTTCCTGGAAATTATTTCAATCTTGTATCATAATAAAACTTCTTGTCCAGGTTCAAACTTCTTATTAATAATCTTCTGATCATGTTATATTTTCTTTTTCTCTTTATAGATTTTTGTATTATAATATGCTTCATTTCTAATCTCCTCAAGTTCATTGAGTTACAATAATCTTTTCTCACTAACATCTTTTAGATTAAAAATAAATTCCATAATAGCCCAAAATGTTTTATGCTCCAGTTCTATTGGTAAGTGGCATGTTTTTCCAAAAATAAGTCTATGTGGGGGGCATTCCTACAGGAGTCTTATAAGCAGTTTTGTATGCCCATAATGCAGTATCTAATCTAGCAGACCAATCCAATTTATAAGGATTTACAGCTTTTCTAAAATTCATTTTATTTCATAATTTGATATTTCTGCTAGACCTTTAGTCTGAGTGATAAGCAGTAGAGAATTTATGCATAATATCATACTTTTTTCTATCAACTTCTCGGTTCTCTTATTTCTAAAATGAGATCCTCTATCTGTAATAATTACTCTTGGCAAATCGTAGGTTGTAAAAATATTTGTATTTAAAAATTTGGAAACACTCCGAGCATTACATTTAGGTACAACAACAGCTTCAATCCATTTGGACATATAATCAACAGAAAGTAATATATATAAGTTTCTGAATGAAGACATAAATCGTCCCATAAAGTTTAATCCCCACACATCAAAAATTTCAACTTCCAATGTGTAATTTAGAGACATTTCATTTCTTCTAGAAATATTTCCTACTCTTTGACATCGATCGCATGTTTTTATATATTAATTAACATCTCTAAAAAAGTAGGTCAATAAAATCCAGCTTGTAAAATTTTATCAGTAGTTCTATTATTTGCAAAATATCCTTCAAATTTAGAATCATGACATCTTTATTTCTTCTAGAAATATTTCCTACTCGCTGACATCGATCGCATGTTTTGATATATTTATTAACATCTCTAAAAAAGTAGGTCAATAAAATACAGCTTGTAAAATTTTATAAGTAGTTTCATTCGTTTCAAAATATCCTTCAAATTCAGAATCATGACATCTTTCAATTATTTATTGAGTTTCTTCATAAGGTACGCACCTCCTAATAATTAGATCTTTACATTTTTTATATAAATATGGGTCATCCCAAAAATAGAATTTTGAATCATATATAATTTTTTTAATTGTTTATTCTTAATATCTGGTGGTAAAATATCACTTACAATATAATTTAATATATCAACATATTACGGTGCATCTATTTCATCAATACTATATAATTGTTCATCAGAGAAATTTTCCAAAATTTAAGTTGCAAAATTAGTTAATATTTCTTTTTTTAGTCTAGGCAAATGATAAGTTATTTGACTATCACTTCACTTTCTATCAACTACAGTAAAATCAAACTCTTAAAATAGAAGTATCCATCTAATTAACCTTGGGTTTAGCATCCTTCTTTTGCATTAAGTATTTAATAGCAGAATGATCTGTATGCACTATACATTTAGTTCCAATTAAGTAAGGCCTAAATTTATTAAAGGTATAAACAATAGCTAATAACTCTCTTTCAGTAGTAGTGTAGTTAATTTGAGCATCATTCAAAGTTTTATTAGCATAATATATTACCTTAAAAACTTTGTTGTGTCTTTGTCCTAAAAGAACTTCAATAGAATAATCATTAGCATCATACATTATTTCAAATGGTTTTTCCCAGTCAGGTGGTACTATTATAGGTGCAGTGATTAATTTTTCTTTCAATAATTCAAATGCTTTTATGCATTCCTCATTTTATTCAAAATTTGTATCTTTTTTCTAAAAGTTGGCATAATGGCTTAGGTTTATGTAACGCCTGTAGAAACTAACAAGTCCTAGAAAACTTCTTACGCCTCTGACCGTAGTCGGTGGTGGTATTTTTTTAATAACTTAAATATTTGCAGGATCTACTTCTTTGCAATTTTTGGAAGTTTTATGCCTAAGTTCAATTCTTCCTGCAATCAAAATTGACATCTTTCCCAATTTAATACTAGATTGATTTTTTCACATAATTCCATAACTTTTTTCTAAATTATTTAAACATAATTCAAACGAAGTCTCAAATACAGAGAAATCATCCATAAATACTTTCATGCAATGTTCAATCAAGTTATTAAATATTGACAGCATACATCTTTGAAATGTTGGCATTGTATTATCCAAAAGATATTCTACGAAAAGCAAATGTTCCATAAGGGTTTGTAAATGTTGTCTTCTCTTAATCCTCAAGAGCAATTGGAATTTGATGATAACCGGTATATCTATCTAAGAAGCAGTAATATTTTTTTCCATTCAATCTATCCAACAATTGGTCTAGAAAGGGTAAAAGAAAGTGATCTTTCCTGGTGGCCAGATTTAATTTTTTATAGTCTATACAGATTCTCCAACAAGTAACTTGTCGTATTAGAATTAATTCATTTTTCTCATTCTTTAACGGTGACTCCTCCTTTCTTTGGAACACAGTGAATTGAACTTACCCAATCACTATCTAAAATAAGATATATAATTCGCACATCTAACAATTTTAAATTTTTTTAACAAATTCTTTCATTATTGGGTTTAATCTCCTCTGAGGATCAACTTTAGGTTTGTATTGTTCATCTAATAAATTTCTATGCATACAAATTGAATGACTAACTCCTTTAATATCTGCTAAAGTCTATCCAAAAGCCTTTTTATATCTTTTTAACATTTCTATTAATTTTTGTTCTTAAATTTCAGTTAACTCGGAAGATACAATAACAGGAAATGTGGATGAATCTCCTAAAAACACATATTTTAAGTGAGAAGGCAATTCTTTCAGTTCAATTTCAGGTGGTTTAATACTTATAGGAATAAGATTTTTATTATCATTTTCCAACAAATCTAAAGTTTCAAATTTCTCCTGAATATAATCTAAATTTTCTTCTTTTATTTCATTCTTAATCTCATTAAATTCTTCTTGCTTTAATTTTTCTTCAAACTCTTTTTTAAATTGCTCATTACTTAGATAATCAGTGACTTTCATCCTAAAACATTCATTGTCTTTTTCTATTAGAGGATAATTCATAGCTTTTGCAATATTAAATTTTACTTCTTAATCAATAAATCTCATTATTAATTCTCTTTTTTTCACATCTATCACAGCTCTCCTTGTTGCAAGTAAAGGTCTTCCCAAAATAATAGAAATCTCGTTATATTCCTCCATATCTAATACTATAAAGTTTATAAGGAAAATAAAATTTTTCACTTTTCCTAATACATCTTCTATAACTCATATAGGATATGTTATTGATCGATCAGCTAACTAAAAAGTTCCAGTAGAAGGAGAATACTCTCCTAAATCTAAACGTTTAAAAATCGATAGAGGCATAAGATTGATACTTGCTCCTAAATCACATAAGGCTTTTTCATAAAAATTTTTACCAATTGCACAAGGTATAGTAGAACTACCAGGATCTTTTAATTTTTCAAGAAGTTTTTTTCTGAATAATAGCACCACACTCTTCACTAAGTGTAATTATCTCATGATCTGCAAACTACCTCTTCTTGTTTAGTATATCTTTCATAATGTTCACATAACTTGACATTTGTTCCAAGGCCTCAAAGAAAGAATGTTTATCGTTAATTTTTTAAGGATTTCCAAAAATTTTGTAAATTATTTGTCTTTATTTTTCTACTTTAGTCGTTGAGGAAATGGAGGTAATGGTTTTTCTTGTGAAACTTGTGTTTGTTCATTTTTATTATGGTTACTTTCCATCTTTTCCTTCTCCTCGTCAACTTTAGTTTCTCTTTGGATTCTTGTTTCAACTTCTTTTCCACTTCATAATTGAATCTAATTTGCTCCTAATTGATTTTCAATATTTCTAATAGCATCCCCTTGATTTTATATTTAATTTCCCATATTCAACATTACTTATTCTATCGTCAACTTCTTTTCCTTAACTTGTGGGTTAGGGTTAGAGATAAATCCAGGAGGATAATATGGTCGATAAGTAGGATTTCCCTGGTTATTTAAATTTCCTGCGTGTTTCATTGAATTGTTATAATTATTCCAACTAAAATTAGGGTGATTTTTTCATCCAGGATTATAATAGTTAGAATAAGGATTGTTATTTCGATTATTAATAGCATTCAAAGTTTCATAAGATGATTTATCAATTACTAACCCTAGTGAATTTTCCTTTAGTACTGATGGTATTTGAGAATAGTTCACTCCAGTTTGATCAATCTTTTTTGATATAGCATCAATTTGAGATGATAAAACAGACATTACATTAGGTTCATGAATACTAGCTACTCTCATGGGATTTACCTGTTTATAGGGCCATTGAAAATTGTTAGTAGTCGCTTCTTCTATTAAAGAGTATGTTCATCAAAAGGTTTTGATATTAAAGATCCACTTGCAGCAGTATCTATAATAAATCTAAGTGATCCTAAAAATCCATTGTAAAAAGTTTGAATTATTAACCAATCTGGTAAAGCATCGTGTGGATATTTTCTTATGATATCCTTAAATCTTTCTCAGGCTTCATATATCGATTCATCTTCAAATAAACAAAAATATGTAATATCGTTTCTAAGCTTAGCGGTTTTTAAGGTGAAAAATATTTAGCCAAGAATTTTTCTGATAGTTCTCCCTAAGTTCTGATAGATCCAGGTGCTAATGAATTTTACCAAGCTTTGACTTTATCCCTTAATGAAAAATGAAAAAGTGTAAGCATAACAGCATCATTAGACACTGTCATATTTAAAAGTAGCTCAAATTTAAAAAAAACTAGCAAGACGTTAGGATCTTCAGTCGGTGTTCCTCTAAAATGATTATTTTGTACCATTTGGATAATAGCAAGTTTAAGCTCAAATGAACTAGCACAACATCGAGATTTTAAATAGTTAAGTGAAGTTCATCTACTACTAGATTAACATAATCTTTTAAAGGTCTTTGTCGATTTTCATTTATTTGATTATCTAAGTTATTCGTCATTTTGTTCAAAATTTTAATTTCTTTTTGTTTTTTCGAATTTTTCTAATAGTATGTTCTAATTTTGAATCATAAGGTACTAAACCTCCAGATTCAATATTTTGCATAAAAAAATATAATAAGCAAAAAAAAAATTTCTTAAATAATACTATTAAATATATAGTTGTATTTTTTTAATATTTTATTTTGACATTTTGTATTTTTTATATTTTTATCATTAAATTTCTTAATTTACCAAATTTATTTAATTTACTATTACCTTCCCGGCAACGGCGCCAAAAACTTGATGTGGATGCTGAAATATAGTTGTGTAAAATTTATAAAGTTAACTCCGCTTTACAACGGTGCCAAAAACTTCAAGTGGTATTTTATGAATAATAACATTCAACACTTAATGTCGGTATTCTACACAAGTATACATATCATTATCAATTAATATAAGACTTTCTTTTTAAGTCTCAAATATCAATCCCACTAGGAAGGTTTAAATTTGAAATGATAAATTAGCTAGGAAATTCACAGAAATCAATTGAAATTACTATCACTAATTTTAAATGTTTATGATACTATCAAGCTAAATTATTAAATACTAGCAGAATTTAAAAGCAGGGTTTAAAATTAATAACTACTAAACTATATTTATGTGATGAAGTTTTCTAAAATGAAAAAACATATTTCCCCACTATAATGAGTTTTTGGTGAAATGAGATGAGATAAATGATTTAAATTTGTATTGTGCCAAATAGGAGTAATTTTAATTCTCTACTCTCATTCAGTGTTATAGAAAATCATTAGCTAATTATAGGTTTAGTCCCTAAATCCGTGGCTGAGCTAGGAGGATACTGGCTCCCACTCTAGAGCTTCAACTTCCCTTCTTCTGAAGGCTAACTCTCATTTTAGTTCTTGGATGCTAAGATCAAATTGAGGATTTTTAGTCTGTCACCCTAAAAATCTTCATTTCTACACCCAATAATATATTTTCCTATTTATTTGCACTTAATTACATGAAAAAAATACTTCTTCATGGACTTAAATGTGATTCTCACTCTAATGTAAAACTCATACTCCATTTCTCGGATAATATGTTTCACAACATATTTTAACAATTTAATTAGTGAGATTGGAAAATAAATTAAGAACGGAGTTGACAAATTGTCACAATTTATTTTAAATTTTATCATTTGCACATCCAAATTATCTCTTCATTTCACCATATCTCAGAGTAGAGAGAAAGAAAAAGGAATCTACTCAGACTTCATGAGAAAGACACAACAAAACACAAATTTCATATACAAAAGAAAGTTCATACAACAATAATAAACAAAAAACACGTAGCCTCTCTTAGGAAATGTGGGAAGAAGAAATCTCTCACTTCTCTTCCTCTCCAACACTTCTTAGAGAAGAATTCACACTTAAACTCACCCCAAAAACTCAATACTATAAAGACAATAACTAACTAATGGTGTGGAATGCAGGTTTGTGAAGAAAAAAACTGAGTGAGTGGAAGAATGCGAATTGGTGTGGAGGGGGGGTTCTGATCAAATTTCGGCTCTAAATAGAGCCTAGGATTGGTTCTCCAATATGTGCATCCAAAAAGACTTCAAAAATTGTCTAATTTCTTGAATCTTCTAGAAACAGGGTCTGCACCGACATTGGCACCGTCAGCGCCCATTCTGGAGGAGTCGAAGCCAAAGACCATTTGATTAAATCTGCCTTCTCTGTCAAACAACTCCGTCAGCGCTGACCAATTTTTTAAATTCTCCATTTTGACTCCACATTTCATCTTTTTTCCTTTATTTTTGCTCAAGTCCAAAAAATAAACAACGTGANGAGGGGTGTTTCTGATCAAATTTCGGCCCTAAATAGAGCCTAAGTCGGTTCTCCAATAGGTGCATCTAAAAACTCTTCAAAAAGCGTTCAAAAATTCGTCAAATCTTTTAGAAACAGAGCTTCCACCGAAACTGGCACCAGAAGCCCGTAATTAAATCCCAAGTCTCTGTCAATGTGAACAAATTTTTAACTTCTTCATTTTTGCTCCAAATTCAATCTTTTTTTGCTTCATTTTTTCTCCAAGTCCTAAAAATCAACAACCTACAATAAAATACACAAAATCCCTTCCATTAAAGTGCAATATCACAAAAAATGAGTATAAAATATGGGTCTAAAAATACATATATTTTTAGTGTATCACTTTCCTTTTATTGTATGTGCTCCAGGTAGGGACTTTCGTGAAATTAACTTTATTTATAATAAATTTATGCATAAATTAATTTCATCAAATTTTTAATTTTATTTATTTATTAGGGAGGAGCACATGTGACGTGCCGAAACTTATCGTGAAGTAAGTTGGTTGCACAACACAAGTGTACGTGTCAAGTAGTAATGCAGTTAAAGAGTACAACATATCGATCCCACAAGGAAAGTGTAATATTTGCTTCCAAAGAAGATATCTAATTTACTAATTTAGTTAAACTAGCTTGGTGGTTATCAAAAAGAAGATTGAAATCCTTGCTCTAACAAAAATAAAAAAGATCACAGGCAAAGGAAATAGAAAAATGGGAAAGCTCACAAGAGTTCCTTCAAGATTGATGAGATTCGTGCCTCTGTGATTCAGGGATCATTATGGTCATGGTTTCCTAAATGTTTTCCTATGTGATTATTGTCAATCAGAAATATGTTACTCTTTATTCCTATGTCTACATTAAAAGAAGCCTATATCTCATGAAGTTGAGGTTTCCCCAAACCGCATAACTTTAGCTAGTTATTCTAATCCCCATAAAGATTGCAGAATTTCACTAGAATATGTTTATTCTCTCAAAATTCTATGATTAATCCTTCTTTTTCCACGACGTGACAGTTAGAAGTCGTAGTTTCACAGAACATGTTAACATCTTAGTTGGCCAGACTAGGAGTAAATTAAGATCGGAGCTTAACCAACAATATAAACCATGAAATCATGAGAAAATGTTGATGGAAAATCATCTTAAAAAGCCACAATGCAAATCACAACCCCTTCATCACAGAGACACGCAGAAAAAGTGTAGCCACACATCATCGAGAAAACCATAGATTCAAAATCCATGCAAATTTTCATTGCAGGAAATAAACAGGAGAAAAAACTTACAATAATATTTATTCTCTCCACAAGAGTGTCACCGTTTCCTCTCATGCAGTAGATCTCTCAAGAACTCACAAGAATCTAGTCATGGAATCCCACCTCTTGAGGTTCCAATCCATAAAAAGAAGAGGAACGTAGGAAACTTTTCTCTGATAAAAAATCTACCATTCTTACAGCCTCCTTGATGCTATAAGATCGGCCTAATACATTAATTTATAGGCAAAACTAGGCAATGGAAAGAAAATTTTTGCCAAAATATGTTCCGCAAACTGGCGCGGGTGCACCGTAAACATGGTGATGGTGCGCTACAAACATGGTGCTGGTGCGCCGCAAACAAGGTGTGGGTGCGCCGCAAACACGGAGCGGGTACGCTAAAGCCTGCACTCGTGCGCAGGATTCGGTCAGGGTGCTTTAGACTGGGTGCGGGGGCACTGAACATGGCACGGGCTCACCGGAGTTAAAGCGGGCTTGTCGTCTTGCATGTGTGGGTGCACTTGTTTGAAATCATTTTATTGTGTCTGTTTTTGTTCAATTTTGCTCCAAATTCTCTGTTCACCTTGTCCCTTGCACAATTAAGACAAAAATACCTTTCTCAAGCAAAATATTAGTGAAAAAGATGAAAATACATGGGGAAATATGCTATCAAAATATCACATATTTCACTCTTATCAAATCCCTTAAACTTACATATTACTTGTCTTCAAATAATTACATAGCTCAATAGGGGTATTCAAGAAAATAGAAGGAGCTCTTGAAGTATTCTAACTTTTCAATTTACCTTATAAAGTGTAATGGGAAGAGATAAATATTGTTTGAGGATTATTTGCCTTTAATGCTGCACAACTTATTTCCTTACCTTGACTTCATTCGCTCTCTTCTTTAAGAATTTCTAGTAACTATCAAATTTTGTGTTTGTTTAACAGATCTTTTGCTTAACTCTACTGTTCTCTAGTCTCATATTCAGTGGGTTAGTCATTCAATTACCACATTAATTTGCTCCTCTGAATCATAACTCTTAGTGGATATCTCTAGGTTATCATGTAATCTTCTATTCTCAATTCCCACTAGAACCCCCTTCTACTTTTTTTTCCTTTTTCTTGAATCTTTGTTATGCCAACTTCAAACATCTTATAAGGGCTTTTACCTTTTACTTTTGTTTTGTTTCATTTTTTTTGTTTTTGTTTTTCTTTTTTTGGTCGACAACCTTTTTTTAATTTTTTTTTTTAATGGGGAGAAGTATTCCTTATGTTGTTTTACAATGACAGTTTAAATTCTTCTCTCTATGTTAGATTCATAGTTAAAACTTAAGTTAATATAACATTGGTTATTATGAAAAGAAGACTCAACATTAATTTTGGTTTGCGATTGCATCTCTATACTCCAATTTATTTAATAATCTATAAATATTCTTAAGGACGAGATTGAAGNTATATATATATATATAAGCTTGTTAGTGTGCACAAATAGAACGTAAAAACAACCGAACAATACTTAGAAAAAACTATAATTTGTCAAATATTCGACAATCTTAGGAGAAAATAAATCACCAAATAATTATCAAATCCCTAGAAACATAAATTTGACCACTTTATTTTTTTTATAACCACACCCTAGGATAGCTCTAAGATATGAATCTTAGGATAACTAACATAGAAGAAAATTTTGGACCACACTCACCCAAAATTAGTTTGGTTTGGAAGCTCAAGGTTAGTATACTAGGCACCCTATAGATAGAATAAAAGATTGGGACCTCTAAACTAAATTGACCTATCTCCTTGGACTATAAGGGTATCCTAGAATGAAGTATCTCATGCTATGGACGAAGATACTCAAAACCATTACATAGCGGGAAAAATTACCATAAGTCATTACTATGGTGACAAGAGAGAAGTCTTGTTATTCTACTATTTAATAACTCGAGGCTATTAATGTTCCTAAGACGATGGAAAGACATGAGCCTCTTGACCATGTGCATTACTACAAAATTTAGGCTAGTCCATCTATAGCAACCTAATTAGAGATGTTTATGTTAAAGCTTCAACTTTATCTAAAAATCTATTATCCTTTCCTACCCTTAGACTAAGATGTGTATATACTCAATCCTATCAAACTTAACTCAATCCCATTAAATTTAACCCAATCAAATCGAATTTAATCTAAGCCAATCAATCTCAAATCAATCCTATCAAACATAACCCAATCTTATCAAGATTAGATTCAATCAAAATCAATTCACATCCAATCATTATCCAAATTTGTTCCTCAAACATGATCCTTTGATTCAAGCACTAGATCATCACTCTGATTGTCAAATATTGGGCTCAATCAAAAGGGCAAACTCATTTTTAAAGCTCAAGTGAATTCAACATTTGTCCAAACCTATCCCTTTTATGTAAGTCTTTAAACTCCATCATCTTATAAACATTCATTACTGAATAAGAGAGATATAAGACATAAATCAAATCAAGAATGTTCTCAAGAATAATTCTTGAAATGTAATTAACTATGATGGAGCCTCCTCATAGGGATACCAAACCCCAAAATGAAATAAACATTATCATACACTCGTACGATAATGGAAAGATTCTGGTTCCGTAGATTCATAAATAATAATGATTTTCCTCATTTCAATGATTAGTTCCATTTTAAGGTAGTATTCCAGTCTTTAGAGATAGCATAACATTCTTCAAATATCGTATCTAATCATTTAGATATAAACCATTCTATGGTGGCTCTCAACAACACTAAAAAAATCCCACCATGTAACATCTTTTGTAGCGCTTAAAAGTTCTATAAATAAAAAATTCTCACCATGTAACAACTAAAACATCACTTTTAATTTCCAAGACTGATAAAATAAAATTTATTAGATGTTTCTTTCTCTTTTTTTTTTAAATTATATTTCCTTTTTATTTCTCTTTGTTGAGGGGTCTGTTGAGAACCCATGGGTTTTGGTTTAGATATTGCTAAGGACATCAGTAGATCCAACACATTAAGAAGTAAATATTTTTTTTTATTTTGGAAGAGCTTATGTTAAATTTGTTATTTAAGTAGTATAAGCTTTGAATGTTGTGTTACTATGTGACCAATCAATCATTAAAGTTTTGTTTAGGATCATTTTTTCAGTTTTTGTTCTTTCATTTTTTAATATTTTTATCTTATGTATTTATATACTTTTTACATAAATCAATATGTTTGTAAAGAAGATCAAAGCAATTTATTTTTAATAGCAATTTGTTTTATATTTAACATGAAAAATAAGATTTCTTTCAAATAAAGAATACAAAATAAACTATAGTAACTATACAAAATAAAAGAATGATAGATAGAACTCCAAAGTAGA
The DNA here is from genome assembly GCA_002079205.1 of Phalaenopsis hybrid cultivar. NCBI lineage: Eukaryota > Viridiplantae > Streptophyta > Magnoliopsida > Asparagales > Orchidaceae > Phalaenopsis > Phalaenopsis hybrid cultivar. Next base: position 2,001 of record JXCR01145218.1, on the reverse strand, counting down.
CCTAGATAAATTCTCAATGACCCAGCATTATAAGCTACCATGTGTGTCTAAGAAAAAAACTCTCAGTAATTAATGGATATTCATTTCTTGTTGACAGAAACTTGTGAAATATTGTCACATACAATATGAACACATGACATTTCTATTTTGAAAGTTACAGGATATGAGTACATTGTTAGACATAATATCATAATATATAAAATGGTATTTACATACATACCAACCAATTCTTTTGTAGTTGAATATCTACTACCCAAATTTTGTTGTCTGCATTCTTATCACATATCACATTGAAAATAGCACTATTTAACTTTTAAGAAGAGAAATGCACCTTTTTCAGGCACATATAAAGTTGCATATATGTAAAAATTTAAGTTTATGTGTTAGATATGCGAAACAAAAGAAATTAGTAGTATATATGTAAATATTCCTAAAACAAATTATAAGAAAATAGATAAAAACACTAGAACAATTGAAAATTGATAATAAGATTTTAAATAACATTAACTTTCACAAGTTAAAGAATTCCAAGATACTGTCTAGTTTATGATACAAAAAAAAAAATAAATACTAATTGCCATATTTTACATCATGATAAATTTAAATTTTAGATTTAAAAAAAAAATTCTTTAAGATTTTAATATAAAAATATTATATCTAAATTAGATTTAAAATTTTTTAATTCATTAAACGTGGAACGCTTATTTTCTGTGTTTGACACGTCTCAACNATGAATTTTTAAATATTTAAAATAGGCTAAAAATCAAGTTTTTATTCAAAATATTATTTTATTTTTATAAAATATCCCTGATCATAGAGAACTCAAAAAAAAAGTTTCATAATTTTTTTTAATTATATTTTGATTTTTAAAAAATTATTTAAATGTCAACAGTGGTATTTATCTTTAAAAATCAACTTAAGTTACTAAATGAACTAAAAATATTTTAAAATTTTTATAGTGAGTTCTCTGGATCATAAACGACAGTGAAGATCAAAAATCAAGTAATTTAAATATTTATATTTTCCAAAATTAATTATTTTACAATTTAGTGTTTGTAAAATTTAAGTGCATTTTAAATGACTTGACCCATGAAATTATTTCCAAATGCTTATCTGGTCTTGGTGTAAGAACTTGAAAAATATGGATCTCATTATAAGAACCTTCTATGACTTTGGAAAAATTAGAGGATGTTTCCCTTGACAGAGGCTACAACATGCCAAAATTTCAAGCCAAGGTGATGTAGCAATAAGCATGGAGAATCAAATGATCTCAAACAGTGTTTAATTAATTAAAAATACTTTATGCATCAAATGGACTTAAAATTTATTCCACATTATTCTCCTCTGTTTGCTGAGCAAGAGGGTATTTTTATTTTGTTTTTGTGATTTTTCTACATAAAGTTATGGATTTTTTGAAGTTTGGGGAGTTTAAATAAATAGAAAAGGCCCTACTTTTCTACTTATCCACGCGGTGCCATGTTGATCCTAGGCAGCTCTGAAACTCCACGCGGCGTGCTCCTATTTGACGTCGCCGTCCATGCCAGCAGCCACGCGTCCCGCTATTTATGTAAAGAAGCATTGTCCGGCTTCATCTTGGCCATCCATTTGATACACGCGCGATTGGACGGCGCGTGGTCATTGTCCCCAATTGCTATGCCCAAGACCCGTCCACCTTCAAGGCTTAAGATCTCTCTCATTTCTCAATCAAATTAAGTGAATTTTGTTTTTTTAAAATGCTCGTCTTTGTGAGACAAACACATCCATATGGTTAATGTGTCATGAAATCAAGCCCAAGTAAATGGAGAATCAAAATAGGCTCGGGAGGAGGAGAAGTTTTATACCTTTGCTTCAATCAGAGGTGCTCGACACGTTCATTGGGGTCCAAGGAGGCTAGGGATTATGCCTTTTGCTGTAGTGTAAGGATTAGGTATGAATTTGGCTAAGCTCGATTTCAGGTGTTGGTCTAGAGCTATGGTGGAGGCTATTTCAGAGGGTAATTTG
>JXCR01145215.1:171453-198974 GCA_002079205.1 Phalaenopsis hybrid cultivar | reverse complement strand
TATTTCTTGAGCGACTCTCTGACAAGTAAGCTTCTTCTAGTTAAATTGTATGTTTTTTTCCTATAGACATTTCCGAAGCTCCGATTCACATAACTTTTATTATTAATATTCGGTATAAATGTATTTTTTTTTCCGGCAATATAGTCCAATCTTTACAAAATCCGGCACACCTGATTGCTCTGTGATAAATTCACATGCGTATGGCATGCCACCATCATTTAGGGTATGTTTGTTTGAAGGAATTGTGGGGATATAAATTCATTTTACCTCACAATTTAAGTTTTTTTGTTGGTTTTGAATTTTATTTATAAATAATTGGATTTACCTATGAAATGATCATGCATACACTTTTTCAATTTCCTATCCCGTCGTAGTGAAAATGAGAAGAAAGATTTGATGGATCATCATTGGAGAGTACATATCCTCTCATAATAAGAAACAAGCACACCATCTCATCAACAAACAAGATAAAAAAAAGAAAATCATGCAATTCCTCCCAACCAAGCGAATTGGTGAAAGCTAATTTCAACTCACTTTTCCTTTTTATTTCCACTTTTAGTTCGTTTAACCACGACATAGCCTTAATAAACATTCTTCAATTAAGTAATTATTTTTGTAGGTTTTGTTGTTATGTCTTCTGTATAGAATTTAGGCCGCTTAAAGAATTTTTTTAGCCTATTGATACATTTAACTGAACTAATTGTTTTATTTTTTTTGAAGGTCCTTTCTTCTTCTGGTTTCCTTTTTTTTTTTCTATATTCTTTATTTTTAATATTTAAAACCTTTCCTTGAAACAGAAAAGGGCCTTGTAGCATCCAATATTACTAGATGAACTTATGTTTTCTATATGCATTNTTTCTTGTAAATATCAAGTTATAAATTTTTAAGAGAGTGCATATAATTCTATATATTTATATTCTGCATCAAGATGTGTAAGTATTGATTCTTAAAAATCTAACGGTCCAAAAGAAAAAAAAAACGACGAATGAGAGCCCGCCAACAAAAGACCATGAGACACATCTGTCTGATTGAGTGGGGTTGTTTGAGTCAGAGCCAGTAAGGCCAAAACTAAATGAACTACGAGACAAACCAAAAATAAAAGAATGATACAAAAACAAGCAATTCAAATAAAAACATCAAAGTCAATTGTCATGGGAGGGCCAATCAAGGAAAATTTAGCTCTCTAGCATCTTAGACCATCCTGTAGACCCCTCATCAGGGGTTAAGGATCAACAATCAGGTCATATCACCATGCTCACTCCTACTAACTGAACTCAGTCGACGAAGCTGATCCCATCAAGTCGGACGGACGGACCGAGTTGATATTTCCAATCCGAAACCAATTGAGCTCAGTTGACCGAATAAGAGAACAACCTTAGCAATGAGCTCATATATATAAATTACTAATAATATTATGTATAGCCCTCTTTAAAGCGAAAGCAAAAGTGTAATATCATAATATTGTACCATATCCCTTATAATTAAGAATAGCCTTTTTTATGAACAAGATATGTTTTATATGATGTTTTAGTGATAACTATCTCTTACTCTCGTTATATTCATTAGGTGTGATTAACAGGCAAATCAGGATTCAATATTTTTAATATTTGAAATTTAATATATAGATACATGATGTTAAAATTTTTAAGTAACATTAAAAATATCAATATTTCTTGAATTCAGATTTTTCATGTGAGGTGCGCCCAATAAGGGAGAATTGGAGAGAGAGAGAGATAGATAGAGAGAGAGAGAGAAAGAAGAAGAGAGCTCACACAAATTTATCTCATAGGGACGAACTGGGGTACTCTTAGACTCAATGACCCATTTTATATATTGCAAGTGGTGGTTACAAGAGAGAATTCTACTTACAGGATATGGGTCTAAAGAAGAAGAACTAAAAGCCTCTAATACATGTAATGATCCCCGCTGTATGACATAAAATATAATTTCTCTATGAGTCCTAGCCATGACTTACCACATAAAGCTATTATTGTTTAAATGGAAAAATGATAATATGCAAATTCTTTAATGAGAAATAGCAAATTGGAACAACGATAACATGTAACTAATGAAATCCAGCATGCAACACCTAACTCATGCCTTCTTCGGCCAACTCCTCAGCGGCAAGGCCTTAGCCGCTCGATAGCCCCTTCAGCCGGCATTCATTGGTTTGCAATTTTTTTGGTCGGCCTCTCTCCGCTTGACAATGTTCTTATCGTCGGGCGACATTCTAGCTGGCCTTCCATTAGTCGACAACCTCCCTAGCTGGCATCCATTGGCCGACTAATGCTCCAACAACCTCCCTTGGATGACAAACAGTCTCGTCAACCCCACCATGACCAACCACTTCTCCAGCAAGTCGATGCTCCAACAACATCCCTTTGATGGCCAAAACTCATGTCAGCCCCCATGGACGGCTGCTTCTCTAGCAGGTTGACGCTCCAACCAACTCCCCATGTTTGGCCATCACTCCAGCCGGTGATACAAGCAGGTCAGACTCCTATGGCTAGCCACCATTTCAGTCGACCTCTTTTGGCTGGCCACTTCTCCAGTCGACCTCATTTGATAGGTCGTTTCTCCAGCCAACCTCCTTTGATCGGTCGCCTACTGGGAAAGTGAGTCTTCTAGATAGCCTCCATTCAAAGGCCAGATCCGACATCCGACAAGGTCCTTAGCAATACACTCCGATGATAAAAGTCTAAAATGACATGTATCATCCTTCATAAATCAAGGGTAAAAATGTAATAATATATGTCCATACTTTCCCTTCTATAAAAGAATGACCGTTTGGATAAAAAAGGAATGTTACGAGGCTCTCCTCTCTCTTTCCTCCTCACGCAGAAAAGCTTGCTCCCCTTCTTTTTGTACTTGTAATTGGACTTTGCGGAATAATATAACCTACCGAGCCTCCGAACTACCCCACTTGCCCCCTAACGGGGCAACCCTCTTTTTCTTTGTGCCAAAATCCAGTTAAATCCTTTGAGCACGATCCAAAGAATAAATTTAGATTCAATATTCTAAAATGTGCGACGAACGTGAACCGTGTCACCAACAAGTCAAAAAAGCCTTTAGGTTTGAAGGAAGCCAAATTATTGAGAAATAATAAATAAAAAAAGGAAAGCAAAAGAAGGAGAAGAGAAGAAGAAAATGAAGGAGACCAAAAGTGAAAAGACATAAAGCAAAAGATGATAAGACATAAAATGGATTACAAGATAAAAAGAAAAAAAAAGACAAGAAAAAGAAAACAAAAGTAAAAAAAAAACTCCTATCATGTTCCAAGAGGACAAAGAACCACAAGGAGCACGTCACTAAATTATCCCACCAGCAAGTTTCAATGGTTACTTTTGCAAAGGCAAAGACAATACTGCCTAAGACTTGACATAAGGTGAGGCCTGCCGGAGGCAATGTTCCGACATGGGTAAGAGAGATGGACATAGAGCAAGCTTGAGTGAAAAACAAATCATATTTAAAATCTAAAAAAAAAATGATCATTAAGTCACTCATTTAAATCTCTCATATGTGACGAGCAAGCTAGCTACAAAATCTGTTGAGTTTTGGAGCCCGGTCCGACCATTCCTCGCTCACTCCCGCCTTCCTTTCACAAAAATTTGCAAACTGCTTCCGTCTCCTTATCGAGAAAGGTCGCGATCGTGACCCCGCTGTTTCGCGAAACCACTCCCGCCTCTTTGTTTCACGAAACGTTGCCTCTCTTGTCTCCTCTCTCGCGATAAAAGGTATCACACAGCTCTCTTTCGGTTTTTGAAATCACAATTTTTGTATGCTTCTTTAGACTTCCTCGGGACAGAGGAAGAGAAGTGTAAGCAGTACTTCCTTGCAGCAGAAGGAAGATGAAAGAAGAAGAAAAAAATTATTCTTCCTTGACTTCTTTCTCATGGCTTGTGGCAAAAGAGAAATTAGGTTTATTTCTCTTATAAGTTTATCTTCTTCGATGTATCTTGGTGTATAGCTTCTTTGGTGTATCTCGGTGCAAAGAGAGAAGAAGAGAGGGAGATATGAAGTGAGAGATTCCTCTTGTAAGTCGAGACGATCAACTGATGTAAATTCCTTAAGTAGTAAATTCCTCTGCACCATCGTGGACGTAGACAATTTGCCAAACCACATAAATTTGTGTGTTCTGTTGTGTTAATATTTTATGGTGCATTTTTTATATATTTTTCGCTTTGTCAAAGAACTTTCTCCTATTTTATTTCTATATATATACCACAATAACTGATATATATAACAACAACTGATATCAGAGCTTTGTTCGGATCTAAGGAAGAATGATGATTGCAGATGAATTGAAGGTTTCAAGGATCGAGAAGTTTGATGACACAGATTTTGGTTACTAGAGGATGCAGATAGAGGACTACCTCTATAGGAAGAAATTTCATCTTCCGTTATTGGGGAAAAGACCTAAAAAAATTGATGAGGCTGAATGAAATATGTTGGATTGACAGGTTCTGAGGGTTATTCGATTGACACTATCAAGGTCCGTTGCACACAACGTAGTCAATGAGATGACTATTGCAGATCTCATGCATCCTTATCAAGTATTTATGAAAAGCCATTGACGAATAACAATGTATACTTAATGAAAAAGTTATTCAATTTGAAGATGACTGAAGGTGTTTCTGTTGCTTAACACCTAAATGATTTCAATACTATCACAAATCAATTGTCGTCTGTTGAAATTGATTTTGATGATGAGATATGTGCGCTGATATTGTTGGCATCTTTGCCAAATAGTTGGGAAGCCATGAGATGACAATTAAAAGTTTTGCAAGTAAATCTAAATTGAAATATGATGATATTCATTATTTGATTCTAGCTCAGAAGGTGCGCAGGAAAGATTCTGGTAAGATCTCAGATACGAGTTTGACACTGAATGTTGATTTCAAAGGAAGATGACAAGATATGAACTCAAATAGAGAGAGATCAAAATCAAATTATGATCAGCAGACAATCTGCTGGAATTGTGGCAAGGTTGACCACAAAAAGAGGAACTGCAGGAATCCCAAGAATATGAAGAATGATAATGCAAATGTGGTGTCTGAAGAAATACATGATGCACTAATGCTAGCAGTTCATAGTTCTGTTGATGATGGAAGTGAAGAGGAGAGTGGGTCCGGGGCACCCATTCCTATTGTTTCACATATATATGGCGGAGAACCACATAGCTATGAAGAAATCTTGCAAGATAAAGTTCGAGCAAGTGAGAGCTGACATAACTTCCACCAAGGAAGAAGGCATTACACAACAAGTGAGTGTTCTTGGTGATAACTGAGCATGATGATAATAATATGTACAATACTAGACTTGTTGAAAAAGGGTTTTTAGCAGATGCATGATATTGCCCGTGCAGTGAGAGTTGTAAGCAGAGACAAGAGTAATCCATGAAATAGCTTGGAGGTGCAATACTATTTAGACCCTGCTGATATGTTGATTGAGGGTGTTACTCTTGAGAAGTTGAAGTTATGCACAGCTTCAGTTGGTCTTTTGGTGCGACGACAGGGGCTTTGAGTTGCAGAGGTGAATGATATATGTTTGAAGAAAAAGGGCGTCGTCGCTAGTGGAGGTATCAGTTTCAGGAAGAAGGCGTTGTAGTATGTGTACCGTTATCCAAGTGGAAGATTTATTGAGTTTTGGAGCTTAGTCTGACCGTTCACACCCCACTCTTTTCCCGTTTAGCTCGCTCCCGCCTCCCTTTCGCGAAAAGTCACGAACTGCTCCCGTCTCACGATAACAAAAGGTCACGACCGCGACCCTGCTGTTTCGCGAAACCACTTCTGCCTCTTTGTTTTGTGAAACCTTGCCTCTCCCGCCTCCTCTCTCGCGATAAAAGATATCGCACGCTCTCCTTCAATTTTTGAAGTCACGATTTTTATGTTCTTCTTCGGACTTTATCGGGACAGAAGAAAAGAAGTGGCAGTAGTTCCGTGCGATAGAAGGAAGAAGAAAGAAAAAGAAGAAGATTGTTCTCCCTTGACTCCTTGGTGGTTTGTGGCAGAATATAAATTAGATTTATTTCTCTTGTATGTTTATCTTCTTCGGTGTATCTCGGTGTAGAGCTTCTTCGGTGTATCTTAGTGTAGAGAGAGAAGATGAGAGATTCTTCTGGTAAGTCGAGACGATCGACTGATATAAATTTTTCAAGTAGTAAAATCCTCTGCAACTTAGTGAACGTAGTTAATTTGCTAAATCACGTAAATCTGTGTTCTGCTGTGTTACTGTTTTCTGATGTATTTTCTCATTATATTTTTCGCCGGGTCAAAGATCGATATTCTATTTTGTTTCTATATATATACCACAACAACTGGTATATATCACAACAAAATTAGTTTTTACTTTTTTTATATTTTAAAATACAATCCTCTTGGGGGATATTTTACAAAATAAAAGAAATAAAATTGTCATGAGAAGTCAATCTGTACCGTACACAATATTGACAAACGATTTAACCACGGGTTTGTATGCAAATTTCCATAAAAATTAGTGGGCCATACGGAGAAAAAATATAGTTACAATCGGTCGGGGTGGTCCAACTCGACGATGGCCATTTCCGCCCTCCACTGCCCTTCACGGCTCCCATGCTCCCTTCGCCGAAATCACTCGCCTGAGCTACCACCGCCCAGCCGGAGAAATTTCTCCAGCAAAGTTATTTTCTTCGCCGAAGGGCTTCAGCTGCAGCGGAAGCTTGGAGCAAGGTTTGTTTGCTACGCGGATGAGACGCTTAATAAGTCCAAAGGCGACGCCACCACCAGTGGAGTTCAACTCTACTCCCAGATTGAGAGGTCTACCTAGAGGCTTTTATGCTCTACTTAATATCTATATTAGGATCTCGACTCGATTGGCTTTTTTATCGTTGATTATTTGACATCAACGATCCCCATCATCTGAAATTTAGCTATCTACACTTTATTCATTAGCTGCGATCTTTCTCGATATATAAAGATTAGGGTTGTGAATTTCTTGTTACAAACTAAACTGTCATAGTGAAATTTACAGTTGCGACAACATGACGTAACATCAATTGGGCTAAGCTATTTAAAGATTTTGGTTTGTTTGGCATGCCTATTTTCTGTCTTATTTTCTCTCAGTGATTTGAATTAGGTCTCATCTGATTGCCAACAACATAGTATGATGGAGAAAATTTTCCCTACGGAGTCTGGAGGCAGCTCTGCGCGCGGACTCTAGTAATATGTAGCCACGTGTGTTATATCGTGGAGGTTATTGAGGTTCATTAAAGTGAAACCGCAGAGGTTATTGAGAAGTTATTAGGGGGTTATTGCGGGGGCTATTGAAGTAAAATCACGAATGTTATTGGGGAGCTATTAGGGGGATATTGTGGGGGGTTATTGAAGTGGAGCGACGAAGTTTATTGGGGGGTTATTGTCGGAGTTATTGCAGAGGATTTTTGAAGTGAAACTGCGGAGGTTATTGCGAGTTATTGCAGGGGGTTATTGCAGAGGGTTATTGATAGGGGTTATTGTAAGGGGTTATTGGAGTGAAACAATGAATGTTACTGGGGGGTTATTGAAGGGTTATTGCGGTGTTATTGTAGTTAATATCCCAATAACCCCCCAATTACCTTTCAATAATCCTCTCAATAACATCCGCAGTTTTACTCGAATTACTTCCGCGGTTCCACTTCAATAACCTTCGAGGTCTCACTTTAATATTTTTTAAGTGAACTCGATACAACGTACATGACGACATATTACTAGAGTTCACACACAGAGCTGCTTCTCGACTCCGTATGAAAAATTTTCTCAGTATGACGAGCTTCATATCCCGAATTTTAAAATTTAAAATGTACAAGAATGAAAGATTCTTACATTTCACAATGATTTTTTTTAATGAAAATTTGAATAGTATAGGATGCTTTACATGCGGGGCTTCTTTCTAGTTACAAATTCTACTAATTTTAAATTTCGTTCGTTCTTTATTTTTAATATTTTGTCATATTTGAAGCATGAAAATAAAAGTTCTCTCTTATTTTTACAGGTTATTCACCGAAGCAGCAAGAAAATCTCAGGATGGATGGGCTAGTACTAGAGATTGGAAGGAGATTGAAGTTCTATTCTCATGCTCTAAACAACAATGATTTTTGATTTCTTGAGAATACCCTTGACTAATGTCCTTCCTTCACATAAAACAATTGATAAAAGTGTCTAAAAGTTATGATGAAGTTTAAATATAGTTGTGATGGAGTATTCAACATTATTTGAAAATTTTGCAAGGAGGCTCATAAAGTTGTTAGATATATTGGTATCACATCAATGAATATCATTGATTCTATATTTTTGGATATTGGTTAGAAATATACCTGCAAAGGATATTGAAAGTGAGATGAATTGGTGCATTCTTTTTGTTGATGTCATAATTTTAATCGACGAGACTTACGTTGAATCAAGTGAAATGTTAGTACAATGGAGAACACATTCTAACTAAATAAATTTTAGATTTAGGAGAACAAAAATCGAGCTTACGTTGTATAATTTCAGTGGTTGACAAATTTCTATCAATTTATGAAAAGCAAATTAAGAATTATTTGTAGGGCAATTATTTCTATCAATAGATGAGTAGGGCTATAGTTTAAGATATAACTTTAGTACCTAAGGCTTTATGTTTAAAAATTGAGAATCACCACAAAAGTATTATGCAATGATATCGTGGAGGCTAAAGAGAAATATATGAGGCTGCAATTTAATCAAACATAATGTATTTTTCTAAGTGTTGGCAGCCAAAGTGAAATTCATTAGTAGTCACTCTCTCTGGCATGAAAGTAAAAATTGCGAGATGGATGTTGGAGTGTGTTTTCGTTTTTTCTCTTTTTATTTTAAATGAGTCACCAATTTGTCCTTAGTCATATTCTTTATTTTTTCGAATAAGTCTCTCTTCCAGATTTTGTGAATGATCAGAAGAAGAAAGTAATTGGAAAAATAGGATATACGACAAAGACAGACAAACAAGAGGAAAAACGTGGATAGTTTTCATGTTGCAAATCTTGCTAGGATATGTCAAGCACATATGTCCGAATAAAATTGGACGGAAATGACTTGTGTCAAATATCCGCGAAAGAACGCTTACGAAAGCTACCTACAACCAGAGATTCAGGTGTGTTTGTCTGTTTTGGTGTCTAGAGTGTTTCTAAGAGGACATATCCCACTTGATTAATTACATTTTGGGGGCTGCTTATGAATACTCTTGATCCAAAAAAGTTTTGCTTACATTAGTAGTGGCAATTGATGTAGGACTACCAAATGATGATTATTTCGCAGGGGAACACTCTGATGCTTTCAAAGCTCCCACTAAGCCATGGGGTGGAGAGTGAGTCTCTCACGGTCTTGTATGGGTAACGAACTCATCGACACATGTAGCCTACAAAATAGCCAGATCATCCTGACTCGACATCCCGATACCTCAAAGCACTTACAGGCCATAAGGGCAGATGAAAAATCGTTTTATCTCAAATGGGTGGTAGCTCATCGGTAATCGGGTCGTCAAGATGATATTAATGACAATAAGATGAGCAACAAAGCTCAAAGTGGGTAGTCAAAGAAAGGGAGGAGTAATCCTTAAATAAGTAGAAGTGGCTGCGTTAGGATTCATAGACCTATCATCCCAAATCACTAGGACCCTAAATCTATTTGATCCTGAAGATGGTTGACTCAATAAGTTCAAAGATCCTCGACCACCAATCTGTGAATTGCATCGTTTGTGGGGATCTCAGAGTCGTAAGGTCAGAGGAAAGAAACTATATCCTATGACTATCACGTGGAGCTCCAAGAGGCGGGATTTATATGCCGCCGAAATGACAATGATGCCGCTGGAAAGAAAGAGAAGAAGAGTTTCAACTATAAACATGGAAATAACTCTCAACAAATGATATACACTTCATTTGAGTCGGGGAGTCTTCTAATGACTTATGCACACTAGATAACCACCTCAGTAGAAATCTATCTTGAGTCAGTGAAGTTGAAAATATACGGGGACTTCTTCTCAGGAGATGCAAAATGATACAATTATATAGAACGATTATTAAATATTGCGGATGACTTATTAATTATGACTTGTGTGAAAGCTATACTATGCAACCTAATTAAAATCTTGCCTGAAGGCCATGCAGAAAAATAAAAACAAGATTTAAAAATTCTGACATTTTTAATCTTAAATTTTAGATTATCTCAATCTTTTATGCTTATGATTTTTTTAATAGAAAATTTACAATTTTTAAGTTCCTTAATGAGTTTATATTATAATTTTTGTAGCATCCCAGATTGATCAAAAATACGATACTCTCCTATGACTTTAAAAGTACAAAGGAAAAGAGGAAAAAAAGACTCGATCTTCATGAAAACAACGCTAGCGTGAAAGCCAAGAAATATGCAACATATAATGAACTGTGTTTTTTTATTAGGGGAGCTAAATGACACCTACAAGCAAAATGTTAGTAAAAATCATCACATGCTCCCCTTTTAATGATACCTGTGCCTATATATATATATATATACACACACACACACACACACACACACGACTCTCTGCAGAAGAACACTCTAATATACTATCATGCACATCAAACTTGCAAGCACACAAAAAAACACAAAAATGACGTTTGACTAGAACAACTAATCAACAGAGAATAGTAGTCAAATGCGTTGAAAATACTACTTAGAACCCTAGTCCTAGCTTAACACACCATCTAATGAAAAAGTGTCACAACCAACATCCACGTGCTCAGGATAAGCCTTCGGGTATGTATGACTTTGACGGGGTTGCCACATCGACCTCGTTCTAAAGATCCAAGGGATTTAAATGGTATCACCCATGATAAATTTTGAAAAGGGTTGAATTTACATATGTCCTAATTTGCTATATGCATACTTTTAAAATTATAGTGGATATAATTAATAACAAAATATATATTTTTTAATTTTAAGATAAAGTTCATTAAATGCGGTCCCGTAATATACAAGGTAACATGAGTTAGATCATTTGAATCTTTAGCATAGCCATACTCGTGTCAATCTAAATGCTTTAACTCATATTGCTCACCGGGATCGAACCTGTAAACAATGTTCGTTAAGACATCGCAACCAACAGAGTCACTCGCATATCAAATCTGACTCACTATCCATGCATGCAACATGCATATTGATGCAAATGCAAACAATCATATGATAAAAGTGATCGGGATTGTGCCGTGTAGGCAGTGACACAAAAACGAGCATATCATGGAGGCAACAACCCAAATGAATGGGTATACTGTGGAAGCATTAAATTGGAAGGGTGAGTGTGCTTTGGAGGCAACGATCTAAAAGATGTGTACGTCGTGAAGACAATGAATCGAAAGGGTGGGCATGCTGTGGAGTCCGTGAAAAAAAAATGAGTGTTTCTTGGAGGCAGTGACCTGAAAGGAAGAACGTGTTGTGGAAGCAGAGACCCGAGAGAGTGGGCGTGCTGTGGAGATAGTGGTCCAAATATGGGTGTGTCGTGGAATGAGTTTGTTGTGGAGGCCGTGACCCGAAAAGGTGGACCTGTCGTGGAGGCAACAACTCAAAGGAATGAGTTTGTTGTGGAGGCCGTGACCCGAAAAGGTGGACCTGTCGTGGAGGCTGCAGCCTTAATGAATAGGCGTGCCTTTGAAGCAATGGATCGAAAGGGCGGGTGCGCTGTGGAGGCAATAACCTAAAGGATAAGTATGCCGCGGAGATAGTGACCTGAAAGGGTGGGCGTTCCGTGGATGCAGTGACCCAAAGAATTGGTCTGCAGTGGAGGTAGTGACTCGAAATAGTTGACATGTCATGGATGCAACTACCCGAAAGGGTGGGCATGTCGAGGAGACAACAATCTAAATGAGTGTGCGTGTCTTGGAGGCAGTGGCCTGAAGATGGGTGTGTCGTAGATGCAAAAACCTAAAAAATGGATGTGTTGTGGAGGCAGCAGCCCAAAAGGTTATGCGTGTTGTGGAGGAAGTGACCTGAAAGTTTGGGCATGCCGTGGAGGCAACACCCTAAAGGTTGAGTATGCCGTGGAGGCAGTGACCCGAAAGGGTGGACGTGTTGTGGAGGCAGTGACCCTAAAGCGTGGGTATGCCGTGGAGACAACGACTCGAAAGGATGTGTCGTGGGGGTGGCGATATGAAAGAGTGGGCATGTCGTGGATGCAACGACTCCAAAAATGGGTGTGTCGTGGAAGGATGAACGTGCAGTGGAGGCAGCGACTCGAAGGATGTGTGTCATCGAGGCAGTTACCTGAAAGGGCGGGCATGCCATGGAAGTAACACTGAAAGGGCGGGCGTGCCATGGAAGTAACACCCCAAAGGGCACTTAGGACATGCCAAAATTGGTTAATCCCCAGATTTTTCATAATCCCAAGGAGATCTCCCCAAGTCCAAGGAGGGCCTGAAAATTTGGCTCTAGGTGGCACACCTCCCTAGGGCCGCAGAACGAATTTTGAAACTTGGGCAAGCCGGCGTGGTCACGTCAACTCCCTGGCGTAATTACGCCGGGCCCACTGTCACACCGAAGGCAGTCTTCGCGCAATTGCTGGGAGGTTTAGCGTGGCCACGCCGTAATTACCCCATGGGCTTTGTCTTGTGGCGCAATCACGCCTCCTTCGGGCGTGACTATGCTGAAGGGAGCCCCCTTAACTCTCATGTGGAGGTGTTAGGCGTGGTCACACTAGACCCTTATGGGTTATTTTTTGCTCCGGGAATGCATTAAGCGCATTTCGTGACTTAGAAAACTCTGAATGATTGGAACTGACACACAGGCCTCAAAATGATAGTTCAGCTTGCCCCTAGAACGGGGAAATTGTCACGGATCAATGGTGGTTGCTATCGGGCATGACCAGTGCGGGCAAACCCTAGTCCTGAGACGGGGTGCTCTAGTAATGTCCCAACAGACTCCTCGAGCTACGGAAGGGCACGCTTGAGCGCCGCAAACTCCCACAGGGGCGTCTGGTATTTGTGACATAAAAAATCAATGTCTACATGGTGACAACTATTTTAAATAATGTTTGAAAATTGGTTGCAATTGTTTTTTTATCCATACAAAAACATGTAGAAAATAAATCCATTATACAGGTATTAAATTAGTGTTGTAGGATTAAAAAGGAAAGAAGTAGACCAAGTAATATTGATATATGCTGTTCAAAATCATTTTTCATGATAGCTTAAAACCATTTATCTAAATAAATCACAAATAATTGAGTAAATATTCATAAGTACTTCTCTAAGGGGTTGTCTGGTAACATAATTAAATGGGATTTAACTTAAATTTGCCGGACAACAAAAATGGCACTTTTAAATCCGGGATTCCATAAATCTATTTTCTTAGTTTTCTTCTCAGTTTTACCTTAAATCCCGTTTAACAGCAGCATTTAGTAAATACAGATTACAAGATTTACAAGTAGCTAAAGCCGTTAACAAACAACCCCCAAGTATGATATAATTTGTCAAAGGTAAAAGCAACAGCCCAATGGTATCAAGGTTTGAGTCTTACTGTGATCCTGTTAGCATCCAAGCTAGAGAGAAATGATCTCCTTGCTTGCAAGAATATTGAACTTGTCAACATTTAAAAGATTTAAATAGATGCTTGTATGGATGTGCTCTGTGTAGAGATCCATGGAAACTATGATAAATTTTTGGGAAATTGGGCATTCTTTGTAATAATATGTNGACGCTTAATTCTTTTTTCTCACAGGAAAATGATCTTCCAACGTTTGGTATTGGCCATTCCTTAGGATCTGTGATTCACCTTCTGATTGGTATTGATCAATTATGTTCATTTATTGGGCATATTTTAAATAAAGAATGCCTATTTCAATTATCTATTGTTATTTTCCGCATCAGGGTCGAGATATGCAGTGCAAAGAAATGGCAATATTTTGATGGCTTTTAATAATAAGGTAATCGGTTTCTTGTCTTTAAGCCACTTTCTTAGTACATATTGCACATTTGTATGAATCTTTTCCAACTGTCCACACTCTTGTAATTTTTTTATAAAATTTTTAGGAGTATTAGAAGTGCCTTTGGGAGCTCCTTTCTTCATCACTAAATTTTAGAAAAGAAAAAATATTTATTATTTTCATGGATGTGCCCATCAAGGACGAATAAGATGAATGCACAAAGTAATGAAAATTGATATCCTGCCACAGAAGTGGACAACAAGATTTACATAACTCAGCTAATATGATAGCTTATGTCCCTAAGAACATGAGAGGTTTTCTAGTCCGTCACAGATAAGGCACACATGCATACAAAATAAATTATATACTTTGGGCTCCAAAAATTCATGTTGGCCTTCCTCGAAGATGAATGACGAGAGAGTGAGTTTTACATTTAGGTTTCGGGTCAAATGTTTAGAAGAGAGATGAGAAGATAATTAAGCACAACTTAGATATTTTTTTTCTCATTTTGCGAGGACTTTAAAATTTGAAGTTTGAGGTTTCCCATAGATGTAAGCATTATGGTTTTTTACCCCTCCCAATAATGGGAGATCACTTTTATTAAGGAGAGTTTATCATTCAACATATAATAGCAACCAATTTAGTATTGAAAATTGTAAAAATTTATCATTGTGAGCTTACGGTTGATAATAGAAGAAATGATAATGAACTCGATCAAGACTTCATAATTTTGTTATCATGGGTTGTCATGATCCCTGATTTACTTAGTAAGATAGGTGACCCAACTTGATATAATGTTCTTTGTTGGCGGTCATAGGTTATTTCGTCTTAAGGGAATCTTGCATACTTAGGATGGATTTTGACAAATCTAAGTTGACATCAACTTATAGAGGACTTTATGCTATATCAAGCATATAATACTGCGTGCAGTGATGCATATGCTAATCACGCAAGTATATGTATCGATTAAATAATATTCAAATTCTGAGTTTGAGTTATAGATCTCACAAGATAATTGTTATTTTTCAAAAGTAATTTAATTAATTATCTACTAATTTTAAATTTAGCGAAAAAGGATTTTGATTTTGAGTTTTGGAAAGAGTCCAAAAATTTAGTTTTGAGTGAAAAGTTAAGTTAAAGTGAATGTGTTTTCTACTTGTTTGAAATCTTCCTTGAATTGATTTAATCAAAATCTAAGTTCCTCCAAATGTTTCTTCCACTATTGTTGACAATCAGAGCCTAATATTTCTTATTCTCTTCGAGATATAACGAACATTAAATTGTCATATTATGTTTATGTTTTCTTAATCGTACAAACTCTTAGGAATTCACATTCTCTAATAAGTTTTCAAACTTTTAATGACAATATTCATATTCCACTAAACACATGTGCTTTAACTTAGTTATGATTCTAGTCTTCTTTTGATAGTTCTAGATTACAACTAAGTTTAACAATTCAAATGACCAATTTGAATCTAGCTTATGTATGGAAGGTTAAAACATAAACATAATAATCACATGCTCAAGTATCTAACATGTATTCACCTAGATTTGAAAAACCAAATCTAAAGAAGTAAGATATCGAAGTACTATGCATGATTGAATACATAAGCATGAATTTCATTTGAAATTAAACCAAGCACTACAAGGAAAATGAAATAGAAAACTTGGGGGTGAATTATTGCTCTCAAGTATTTGATCTCCTTCCTTGATTTTCTCCTTCACTTGTTTCACACTCCCAGTCACTCTTATCACTATGAAATTGAAAGCCTACGCTCTAGAATAAGAGAATAAGACTTTAAGAATTCTCCTAATTCTCTGAAAACATCATTTTTTATACAAAATTTGGCCAAATCATCGTTAAACCTCCCAAAATGACCTATGTCGGTGGGGTGCACCAGGGTACCGTTTGGTAGTGTCGTGGCTCTACTATCGGGGGCGGAAGCATTGGAATTGAGCGCCACCTTTCGTGAAGTCTGAACTTAGAATTATGGCTTCGGACGCTGTGGGAGTCAGAGCACTGCTGTATGGGCTCTGGAATGCCGGCTTCTGGCGTCCCAGTGTTTTGCTCTCGGGTTTTTGACTTCAAAGGAGCCTCTTCGTGTGATGAGGCATCACATATATTGCGTTGCAACACTATAATGATCGCTCTGGGGCGCTACATTCCGAGTGCTGGGGCGCTAGGTTTTAAGTTGAAAATGTCCTCCATATTTATGTTTTACCTATATACTGCACATATAGACACAAATGTACGACGAAAAAAAATAGAAAAATGATAATGAAAGAGAAACACCTCATAAAACACAACTTTACATATTTTTCAGTATACCCTATGATTTAGATTTATTTTTTTAAATTATCTAATTTGATTTGAAGGATTTTAATTTTAAATAAAATTGCTTTAAAAAATTATATATTTTTAATAAATTTAAATTTTTTCTTAAAATTATCCAATTTGATTCTTGTTTATATCCCAAAAAATATTGAAATAAACAAATTTGGACACTAAATACATAAAAATTACAAATTTTGATGTTTGAATTTATTTCATGGGTTATAAATGTTGGGAAATAGGCGAAACCTAATTCAATCACCAGGAGCAAACAAGAAAAAAATAGGAAAAAAAGAGATCAACACTCAAAAACAAATACATATTTGTGTACAAATTCACACAATTAATGGTTGCTCTGTTTTTATCGCTGTAGTGATGTGTGGCTAGGTGGCCGAACTAGTTGGTTCAACAAGGATTAGGCCGGCCCTAGGGTTGGGTTAAGGCAGGACAGCTATCGGCGTCTCTAGTTTTCCCTCTTAAGGTTGTACGAGTAGTGCTCCGACTTTATCTCGATCTGAGGTGATGATTTTCTTCGATTTCTCCACATCCTTCATAACCTTGCCTCCACTGTTTCTGCGTTGTAGTCGCCACCGCAGCGGCCATCCACCTCACAAAGGATAACAATCTTGTTCTCTCCAGCAACCCCCAAACCCTCCTGCCATCCCATTCGCAAACCCCTTATATTAACCCAACCAGGAGCCTCCTCTCACCCTTTCCTTCCTATTTCTGCTGCCTCCCGACCCTCTGACGTTCATCCCTTTCATCCTTGCTCTAGAGAGCCGTTTGTGTTGTGTGTTGTTTTATTCTTGTTTTATGAGTCTTCATTGTGATCTCCTTTGAAATTCAACAATAACATCGTGTTTTTGTGTTAACTTCAGTATCATTTGCCATCAAAGCTAACCTAACTCTAGTCCTATCCTAATATCCATACCTACCTAAGCCACCTCCACCAAAGTTTTTCTTTCCTGCCATGAAATACCCATTCCATTCCCACAAATCCCTACTCATAACCATGCCACCGAGATGTAGGCCTGAGCTTACCTGGGAAGAGATACAACGAGAGTTTCGTCGTCTTTAGCAGAGACTTGCGGAGATTGTTGATGGAACTTAGGGGGAGATTTCCCTTGATCATGATATAGAGTGTCGAAGGGGAGAAATGGACGAGGTTCTGAATCTCGTCCATTGGGATGACTTTCGTGATGAGGAAGACAGAGCACGACGCTGTGGGTTTCATTATCAGAGGAGGCTAAGAGACGAGGCGACATATGGAGGACTCAGATTTCGGAATAAAAGTGGATTTACTAGAGTTTGGAGGTATGGATCTATAGACAATTTCATCAAATGACTACAATTAGCTGAGTGAATTTTCAATAACAAAGAGGTGTCGGGAGACAAAAGGGTAAAGCCTGCAGTCATCAAATTGAGAAATATGGAGGACATATGGATTTCATTATCATAGGAGGCTTAGAGAGGAGGTAACATATGGAGGACTCAGAGATTTCGGAATAAAAGTGGATTTACCTGAGTTTGGAGGTATGGATCTATAGACAATCTCATCAAATGACTACAATTAGTTGAGGGAATCTTCAATTACAAAAAGGTGTTAGGAGACAAAAGGGTGAAGCATGCAACCACCAAATTGAGAAAGAGCTCCTCCTTATAGTGGGAAAACTTACAGAGGCAGAGAAAGAGAAGGCAACAGAAAGATTATTAAGTGGGAGAAGATAAGGAAAGAGATGCCAAGAAAATACCTACCCCCTCATTATTGTAATAATATGTTTCTGAGACTCCACCACGTACAACAGAGAGATCTATTAGCAGAGGAGTTCACGATGTAGTTTGACCAGTTGCAAATGAAATGTGAGTTGGTTGAGCCAGAGGAACATACCATAGGTTGTTATTTGGACGGCTTGAAGCTCACTATCGGCAACTTGGTGCAATTGCAGCTCTATTGGTCAATGAGAGTTGTTCAGACCTTAGCCCTGAAGACAGAGAGACAACATAAACAGAGCAAAGAACTACCATCATTCAGACAACCTCTCTCAGTTGGAGATATCAGCAAGAGCACGCCTCAGGGAATTAAGAAAACTAATTTGGATAGGGACATAGCCACGCCGAGTGAGAAAAACCCTGAGAATAGTAGCATGTCTACTACAATACCTATCCGAATATGCTTCAAATGCCATGGATTTGGGCACATCGCTTCCAATTGCTCGACGAATTGAGGAGTCTTATATCAGCAAAGTGCAATAGAGGAGGTTAGCAACGGGGAGGCAGTTGAAGAACAGTGTGAGGTGTATTATCTTCCACCGGATGAGGGCAAGATGCTTGTGGTTCGTTGTGTCCTACAGCTGAGGATGTGAGGGATCTACAGTGGTTTTGCAACAACATATTCTACACCCATTGCACTGTGAACAAAAATGTATGTAGTCTCATCATATAGAGGGAGCATAAAAAATGTGCCTTCTACGCATAATGTGGAGAAATTGGGTCTCATGATTCAGAGACATTTCCAGTCATATTCTCTGATGTGGCTAAAGAAGGAAAACATGATCAATAATGACCGTAGGTGCTTAGTGAAGTTTTCAATAAGTTCATAAAGACCTACTCCTTCATCAGAGATGGTAAGCGCATTTTATGTATGTATGCTGGCATGCATGCATATTGACGCTTTCATCTGTTGTCATATCTTTAAGCCTCCTGTCACCCTTTCCTTCCTTTTTCTGCTGTCGCCCAACCCTCCTACACCCCCACCTGCTGCCGCCAGCCTCTTCCAGCACCCTTACCTGCTGCCGCCAGCCTCTTCCAGCACCCTTACCTGCTGCCGCCAGCCCCTTCCAGCACCCTTTCCTGCTAATCCCTCTGCCGCTAATCCCTCTCGCATCCCCAACTACTGTCACTAGCCCCTTCTGCACCCCCACATTGTTTTATTCCTGTTTTAAGAGTTTTCGTTGTGACCCCCTTTGAAATTTAGCAATAACATTTGTGTTTCCGTGTTATCAACTCTGGCATCATGCATATTTTATTGTAGTTGTTTTTGTTGTAATTGAAACATAAAGAAGACACCTTCCATTTTATTAAGAAAAAAAAAAGGTAGCCAATAATACAATAAAATATCAAAAATATATTTAATAAAATAAGCCGCAAATATTATATGTATTTAGGGCTCCGCCGCTGGACCACCCAAAAAGTGGCTCTCCAACCCCAACATCTACCTTACCTCAAAGGTTGATCTGCGGCCAAGTCTGTGTGCCCTCCACTTTTTTATATTGAGTAAATCTCAGGCTCCCTAAGCTAACAATTAAAACAAAGAAGACTAAATGTTGCTAGGATAAATATTAATTGGTATTTAATATTGCTTGCTGGGAATATTTTTGCGGTGGCTGTGGAGATCATTATTGAATAATTTGGAACTTTGAATCTACTTTTTCTGCATGCCGAACATCATGTCGATTCACATTTTCAAACTCTTTTTGCAATTGTGAGAATGGCGATTAATCTTTTGGGCCATTTACATACATACCACCCAATTCCTATGTATTTACATATCTAACCCATATGCTTTACTTTTTACATTTATTTCACCCAAATCTTTCATAACAAATAAAAAAATACCACTATTTTAACTTTAAAAAATTTTAATACCCCTTTTCCTGCATAAATAAGGTGGCATATATGTAAAATTTAAGTGTCTGATATGTAAATACATAGGAATTGAGTGGTATGCACGTAAATCTTCCTAATCTTTTCTCTGAAGTCGTGTCTGTTCTATGTCTGCTCATAATAGGATAAAGAGTGGAAGTTGACGACTTGTTTTTTCTCTCATTGATTGCATTTATAATATAATGCAATAAATGTTTACCAGGAGATATCCAGCTTTTATAGCTTCAGTTGGCGTTATCTACATAATACATTGATTATTGGTTTGGATATTCATGTTAGCGCTTGGTAGAATGTATTTTACCGGAACAAAATGATACCAGATTTGTGGTTGACCTAAGCTCATAGTTCTTACTTTTCTAAAATTTGGTGAAAGTTGGGTGATTTTGAAGGAAAAAAAAAAAGCCATTTTGGATGCTTTTACTTGTACTGCAGGAGGCAAGCTTAGCTGTACCATTGTTTTCTCCGGTTATTGCACCAATGGCTCAGAGTTTTGGTCCACTGTTAAACCAGCTCACATCATCTTCAAATATTATTCAAGGGGTGAGGATAAGCCATCTTTATTTCCTTTCTTTTAGCGTGTTAAATTTTAAGGGCATTTACATACATGTCACACAAATCATATGCACTTACATATCTAACCTTTAAAGATTCATAATTACATGCATACCACTCAAATCTTTAACATCACATTAAAAACACCACCATCAATATCTTTTTAAAAGTGAAATATACATTTTCATGCATAGATTTTTGAAAACAAGGTGTTTAGAGTTTTGTTGCGTCTTTTTGAGCTTTTGAAGCAACAACAATGACGACAGGCCTTTATCCCACCGAGTGAGGTCGGCTACTCGAATCCTTTTTCTCCATTGCGTCCTATTGAGTGTCATATTTTCATTTAATTTTAATAAATTAAGATAATTTTTTATAC
The DNA here is from genome assembly GCA_002079205.1 of Phalaenopsis hybrid cultivar. Classification (NCBI taxonomy): domain Eukaryota; kingdom Viridiplantae; phylum Streptophyta; class Magnoliopsida; order Asparagales; family Orchidaceae; genus Phalaenopsis; species Phalaenopsis hybrid cultivar. The sequence continues at coordinate 178,134 of JXCR01145215.1, read as the reverse complement.
AATACGCCCAAGTCTTTCTAGGTCTATCTCTGCCTTAACTTAAATCGAATCTAAAACATCTACTCTCCTAACCGAATCATGAGACGACCGACATTTAATATGACCAAACCATCTAAAGACAACTCTCTAATTTTTTCTACAACTGGAGCTACACTAACCCTATCACAGATATATTCATTTCACATTTTGTCTCGAAGTGTATAGCCACTCATCCACCTAAGCACTCTCATCTCAACAACATAACTTAATTTTATGGTTCTCTTTTAAAAGCTAACATTCTGCATCATAGAGCATTGCAGGTCTCACCTCATCTTATAAAATTTTTCTTTCAGTCTAAACGGTACTTTTCTATCACACAATAGGCCCGAAGCATTCCTCCACTTCAATTTACCAACTTGAATTCTACTAATAACATCCCCATCTTTGTCACCTTCACTTCGAACAATAAACCCAAGATATCCAAAGCATTCACCCATAGTTACAACTCTGTCACTAGGGCTACTACTACTAATACATTCTATGTATTTAATTAGTTCTACTCAAATGAAGGCCTTTAGACTCCAAAGTAGACCTCCATAATTCAAGTTTTTCCTGAGCTCTTTCTCGTCTTATCTACAAGAAGGATGTCATCGCGAAAAACATACACCAAGGTACATCCTCCTATAAATGTCCAATAAGAGCATCCATAACTAAAGCAATAAGATATAGGCTTAATGCCAATCCCTGATGTAATCCAACTGAAATAGGAAAGTATTTGGTCAATCCTCTTTCTGTTTGAACACAAGTAACAACTATAGTATATATATCTTGAATGACTTGAATTTAAGTCATATCAACACCTTTTTTCTCTAGAATTTTTCAAAGGATATCTCTTGGAATCTTATCGTAAGCTTTTTGTAAATCAACAAAAATCATATGTAAATTCATTTATTCTCTCTGTACTTCTCCATCAAATCTCTCAATAAATGTATAGCCTCCATGGTATACTTGCCCGACATAAATCCAAACTGATTATGAGAAATATTTGTAATACGTCTTAACCTATGTTCAGTTACTCTCTCCCATAATTTTAAAGTATGACATATTAACTTAATTTCTCTATAATTTGCACAATCTTGTGAATCCCCTTTATTCTTAAAAATGGGAACTAAAATACTCTTTCTTCACTCCTCAGACATCTTTTTTAGTTTTTAAAATAATATTAAAGAGTTTAGTGAGCCAAGAAATTCCCAAATCTCATAAACATTTACACATTTCAACTGGGATATCATCAGGTCCTACAGATTTTTCACAATTGATTTTATTTAAAGCCTTTTCAACTTCTTTTTTACTAATGTGACAGTAAAAATAAAAAAAAATTATTATTATTATTAATGATATTAAGATCACTAAGGTTGATCATGTTTTTAGAAATTTTATTGAAAAGTTTAACAAAATTGCTTTTCCACCTATGTTAATTATTTTTTTATAAGAAAATCACTTTTTGCTTTTCATCTTTAATACACTTTACTTGAGCTAAAGCTTTACTTTTCTTTTTTCTTTGTTTGGCTAGTTTGTACATATATATTTTCACCCTCCTTATATCTAATCTATCATAAAGATCACTAAAAACAAAATTTTTAGCTTCAAAAATTGTTTTCTTAGGNAACTCTCCAAAGGATATCTCTTGGAACCTTATCGTAAGCTTTTTGTAAATCAACAAAAATCATATGTAAATTCGTTTATTCTCTCAGTACTTTTCCATCAATTCTCTCAGTAAATGTATAGCTTCCATAGTATACTTGCCCGACATAAATCCAAACTAATTATGAGAAATATTTGTAATACGTCTTAACCTATGTTCAGTTACTCTCTCCCATAATTTTAAAGTATGACATATTAACTTAATTTCTCTATAATTTGCACAATCATGTGTATCCTCTTTTTTCTTAAAAATGGGAACTAAAATACTCTTCCCCCACTCCTCAGACATCTTTTTAGTTTTTAAAATAATATTAAAGAGTTTAGTGAGCCAAGAAATTCACAAATCTCATAAATGNCCCACTCCTCAGACATCTTTTTAGTTTTTAAAATAATATTAAAGAGTTTAGTGAGCCAAGAAATTCACAAATTTCATAAATGTTTCCACATTTCAATTGGGATATCATTAGGTCCTACGAACTTTTCACAATTTATTTTCTTTAAAGCATTTTCAACTTCTTTTTTACTAATGTGACAGTAAAATATATATATANTGTTTCCACATTTCAATTGGGATATCATCAGGTCCTACGGACTTTTCACAATTTATTTTCTTTAAAGCCTTTTCAACTTCTTTTTTACTAATGTGACAGTAAAAAAAAATATATATATATATATTATTATTATTATTAATGATATTAAGATCACTAAGGTCGATAATGTTTTTAAAAATTTCATTGAAAAGTTTAACAAAATAGCTCACCCAACTATGTTGAACATTTTTTTAATAAGAAAATCACTCTTTGATTTTCATCTTTAATACACTTTACTTGAACTAAATCTTTAATTTTCTTTTTTCTTTGTTTGTTTAGTTTGTACATATATTTTTCACACTCCTTAGTATCTAATCTACCATAAAGATCACTAAAAACATAATTTTTAGCTTCAAGACTCTATATGGGTCATTTCNTAATAAGAAAATCACTCTTTGATTTTCATCTTTAATACACTTTACTTGAACTAAATCTTTAATTTTCTTTTTCCTTTGTTTGTTTAGTTTGTACATATATTTTTCACACTCCTTAGTATCTAATCTATCATAAAGATCACTAAAAACAGAATTTTTAGCTTCAAGACTCTATATGGGTCATTTTNTATATTTTTCTAATTTTATTAAAGAGAAAGTGTTAAAATAGTCATCTAACTCTTTACAAGGAGCCATTTTAGAATTTACTCCGTAAACTCTTCTAAAAGGGCTAAAATAATCCTTCACGGTACTGTTTCAGCCCATATTAAAAGAGTATGAGGACTAATTTAGCACTTTCATAGACTCTAGGACTAAAATGGCCCCATGTAAATAGTTAGGGGACTATTTTGGCACTTCACTCTTTTGTTAAGAGGCATTTAGATACATACCATTCAATTCGTATGTATTTACATGTCTAACACCTAATTACACTTTGTTTTTTTACACTTATAGCACCCAAACTTTTCATGTCACATGAAAAATACCATTATTTTAAACTTCAGAAATTGAAATGCACTTTTTCATGCATAGGTAAGGTGGTGTGTATCTAAAAATTGATGTTTAGGTGTTAGGTATGTAAATACATAGAAATTGAGTGGTATGTATGTACTTCCTTTCATTAAACTTACATGCAGAGTAACTTCATTTTATCAATAAATGCACATCTATTTTTTCTAATGCTGTTTGCTATATCAAAGAAACCGTGCTTAGGTTTTGTTAAGCTTTTTTTGACTTTGCACAATGCTAGATCTAAAATTAGTATTATCGAATGGGAACAGTATGGTATTTTTGTTGAACAATAGGGTTGTGCGTAAACCTAATAAAACAGTCCATTTTGATGGTTTATGCCTATTCTAAAAATTAAGCTTTTGTGTCATTTTTGACGTCTTAGGTTCTAAGATTTTTAAATATAGTTGTATGAGGTGCATAAAATACAATAATTTATTACTTGCTATGAACACTAAAATATAAAAAAATTAAATGCAAATAGCAATTTAATAGTTTAATACAAAGAAATATTGAGTCTTTAAAACCATGAATAGTTAAATTGAATAAAATTAATAATATTGTTCATGGCCAAGAATATTTGATAAAATATTTGACTTCCACACGTAAAAGGGAAATCACTTCCAATTACAATATTGTTCATTGCCAAGAATAGATGAGTTTTGCAGAAGCCAAAGACATCTTATTTATTAAAAAATTGGGAAATTACATACATACCACACAATCCTATGTATACCTGAGACCTAAAATTTGATATTTATATTTATAATACTTTGGTGTTATAAACTTATGTGTGAAAAAATGTATTTTATGTTTATAAAGTTAGTAAGAGTGGAGTGATATTTTTGATTTGATGTTAAAAAATTGAGTGTTATGTATTGAATTTCAGAACTATTGATTAATATTTAGTTGCAATAATCATTGAAATCCAATAATAAGGGATTACCACAGGAGTTATTGAACTAGGCGCATATATTACATGAGGTTAGCTGTAAATATCACAACTAAGCGTATTAATGCGCAAATGTGGCAAGGTTTACCCTCAAAGAAGCTTGTTGAAACTGCTGGTTGTTGAAATTCTGCAATAGAAGTTGCTAAATCTTGTCGGAAGAGGATAAGCTTAGACTTAGCAGATTTTTTTCACTGCCAGTAGAACCTATTGAATATTTGTAGCAGAAGAAATTCACATTAATCTACCCGACTTAAGAAAAAATGGGCATTTACATGCATACCACACAATTCTCATGTATTTATATACATATCTAATTATCTAACACCTAAACATTCATATTTACATTCATATCGCTCAAATCTATATCATCACGCCCAAAATACCACCATCACTATTTAAAAGTGAAATACACTTTTTCATGCATAGGCTTTTGACACAAAGATTTCCTAAGTCTAAATATCAAACTTTGGGTGTTAGATATGCAAATAAATAAGAATCGTGTGATATGTTAAGTAAATTTCCCTACAAAATGGGATATTTACTTGCGTACCTCTTATTTTCCATGAATTTACATATCTAATGCCTAAACTTCATTTTTTATGCATGACTTTGCCCATACATGAAAAGGTGTATTTCAGTTTTTAAAAGTTGAAATGGTGGTATTTTTTATGTGATTTGAAAGATTTGGCTGGTATAAATGTCAAAAGCAAAGTTTAGGTTGATACCGGAGTTGCGCAAATTACAACGGAATGATAATATTATTGTAAAAATTCAAAGGGGTGTTTCTAACATAAACACTCAAAAATAGAAAACAACGACACAAACACAAAGATCCCCTAGGGCGTGGTTTGAAGGCGGTGGACTGCGTGTCGAGGTAGCGGAGACAGAGAGCTTTTGAGGGTTGTTAAGGCTGGCAGCAAGTGGTGAGTGGATTGGTAGGGGCGGCAGCAAGCAACTAGGCTGTTGGAGGGTGTGGCAGCAAGTGGTAAAGTGGATTGGCAGGGGCGGCAGCAAGCAGCAGGCTGTTGGAGGGTGCGGCAGCTTGCAGGGAAGCGGGAGAGGTAGGATACGAGAGATAATCTTCACTTTGGAGCAGGAAACAATCGGAGCACCACATGTCCTCAGATACAACCCTAAAAGAGAGAAAGACGCCGACGGCATAGGAAAAACTGACCTAAAATACAGAAAATAGCATATATGTAGACCTTGTGTAAAGAGGAGTGGACCCCACTCCAAATAGGAGGGAACCATGCACAAGGAAGAACCGCTTTGTCCATCTCCTGCCTGGACCAAGCTGGCTTACGTGCGCCATTTGCCGCACCCACGCAAGCAGATGTGCTCCCGCATCATAGGTGTTAGATAGGTAAATACATGAGAATTGGTTTTAACAAAGTCTGACTAATTATTTATTGGATGTTTGTTAGGCAGACTGGATTTGTGTCTAAAGTTCTGTATTTATCGTAAAAAAATCTAGGTATCATGACTGGTAAGTTTGTCTCTCTATAGCAGAAGATACTGATGATGTCCATCATCAATTATGGATATGATTTCATCTCTAAATGCAGTTTCAAAAACAAAATTGAAGTAACTTTTTGGAAATTCTTCAGATTATGCATTGCATGTGCAATTAGGGAAATAAAAAGAATTTAATGCATTGTTTGATGGCTTGTTATAAAAATAAGTTTGATGCATTAAAAATTGAATTAATACTAAATATATTTACATATTTTTTTAGTTATATGAATTTTTATAAAATTTAGATCATTTATTATTATATCATCCAATTTGGAGTCTATATATCTCCTATTTGCATTTACATTATACTTTTAATGATCATAATGAGCAACAAATTTTTTGTGTGTGAATATTTTGGTGTAGAACATGAATATGACTAATGAAGAATGTAATAGGATATAATGTGAAACTATTTGTGTGTTTTCTAATGAGTAAGCTATAATAAATTTCAAGAAGGGAAGGAAATTTAATATTTAGCAAGTTTTATAATCTTTTTCCTATAATTGGCAAAATAACACAAATTTGGCGGGTTTGTTATTGGTTTGGCAATGTATTTAGGGGCATTTACATGCATGCCACATAATTCTTTTAGTTACATATGTAACACCTAAACTTTAATATTTACATGCATAACACTAAAATCTTGAATACCACATTAAAAAAATATCACTATCATCCACTTTTTAGAAGTGAAGTATTTCTTTTCATGCATGAGTTTATCCTACTAAAGTATCATAAATATAAGTATGGAAGTTTAAGTATTAGATACATAAATGCATAAGAATTGTGTGGTATTCATGTAAATTCTCAATATTATAATTATATAGTCCTACATTGTGTCCTACAAAGAACCATCTTACATAAACTTGACCATGGATCGACTTTATGTCAAGGTCGCCGTTTGGGTTGATATTTGTGAGCTGTTCATTTTGAATGTTATGAAATTTCACCGTCTATTTCAGCTGTCATGCTTTTTTTGCATCATAAAATGGGGCTCCGT
>JXCR01145215.1:131126-153562 GCA_002079205.1 Phalaenopsis hybrid cultivar | reverse complement strand
ATGCACCTTAACATGCATAAGTACGTTGGCATGTACATAATACCACCCAATCTCATGTATTTACATATCTAACACCTAAACTTTACTTTTTACATCAATACCACCCATATCTTTCATATCACATAAAAAAAAAACACTATTTTAAAGTAAAATACACCTTTTCATGCATAAGTAAGGCGTCAGGTATGTAATCATTGAAATTTAGGTGTTAGATATGTAAATACATTGGAATTAAGTGGTATGTACGTAAAAATTCCAATATAATTTCTGCAAAATATTTCTAGTTTTAAAATGATAAGAAAGATTCAACTTTACCTCTCCATCTGATCCACGAATGGTAACGCGATAAACTACCGTCACTCTACCATTGTCTGAGAAGATAACATCACGCACTTCTCCACACCAGCCTTGCAAAAAGTAGTTAAAAAAAATTTAATTTACATTCTGTAAATAAATAAGAATTGGATGGTATGTATGTAAATCTTCCATTTCGTTTTAATTAAAAATGTTAGTTGAGTAATCATCGGCCAGTCGTTAAAGAGCAAATAAAATGAATTTTATAAGCAATTTTGAGTGTTGATCTACTGCTGAATCCAAGCNTTAAGTGGTATGTACGTAAAAATTCCAATATAATTTCTGCAAAATATTTCTAGTTTTAAAATGATAAGAAAGCTTCAACTTTACCTCTCCATCTGATCCACGAATGGTAACGCGATAAACTACCGTCACTCTACCATTGTCTGAGAAGATAACATCACGCACTTCTCCACACCAGCCTTGCAAAAAGTAGTAAGAAAAATTTTAATTTACATTCTGTAAATAAATAAGAATTGGATGGTATGTATGTAAATCTTCCATTACGTTTTAATTAAAAATGTTAAAGAGCAAATAAAATGAATTACTAGAAATAAAATAAATTTTATAAGCAATTTTGAGTGTTGATATACTGCTGAATCCAAGATACTGAAAGAAATTAAAATCAAATTTGCAAGCTCTTGTTTTTGCAAGGGGTCATTTTAGCATCAAAGTGTCAATTGAATCCCCAAATTTTTTTAATATGAGTTGAAATAGCTTTTACCAAAGTTTATTTTAGCCTTTATTAAATGAGTATGGAAATTACATTTATATTTCTATAAACTCTGAGATTAAAATGACCCGTGTAAATAGTCAGGTGATTATTTTAGCATTTTACTCTATTAGCTTCATATATATATATATAGGATGACAATGGTACCTGGGGCATAGAAGCTCAGCATTCTGTTCGCGTGATACCTATAGACAAAATATTGGTATAAGTAACATCAAATTGTAACTGAAACTATAATTTCATCACGAGAAACTAATATTAGGTCGTATATGACCAGACATTCCAAGTGAACAATGAAATAATCACTTGCCTTAGGATAAGGGGGTAAATGAGTCAAGTCGAGCTCAAGCTATCCTCGACTTCAGNTAATATTAGGTCGTATATGACCAGACATTCCAAGTGAACAATGAAATAATCACTTGCCTTAGGATAAGGGGGAAAATGAGTCAAGTCGAGCTCAAGCTATCCTCGACTCTCGACTTGAGCTTGATAGCTTGAGCTTGGCCGGCTTATTTATAATGAAAGACAGAAAAGCTAGTGTCATAATAAAATAACACATAAAATGAGTAATTAGGAGATAAATAATAAGAAATAAATGATATAAAGTGTAAAATATATTTTTGTTAATATTTTTAATAATTTAAAGATAAAATATTAAATTTTAATATTTTTTTAGTATACTTTATATTAAACTTTTTTTAAAGGGGCCGGCTCATGAGCTAATGAGTCAAGTTGGGGCTGGCTTGAGCTTCGCTTGTTAGGTCATCAAGCTTAGCTCACGAGCCAAGTCGAGACCGAGCCGGTTCACGAGTAGGTTTAGCTCCGTTACATCCCTACCCTAGGAGGCTAGAAATATTAGACAAATAGCATTGTATCTTGTGAGAATTGTTATAACATTGGAAAAAATTCATCAATAGCCGAGAAACTCCACAATAATCCCTATGTAGCAAAAATATGTAGATGTATATCATTTTCACTCTTAAACTTTCTAGTATCTATCNGTATCTTGTGAGAATTGTTATAACATTGGAAAAAATTCATCAATAGCCGAGAAACTCCACAATAATCCCTATATAGCAAAAATATGTAGATATATATCATTTTCCCTCTTAAACTTTCTAGTATCTATTGTGAATTTGATGCTCACAATTTTAACAACAATAACATAGCAGACACATCAAATATGCATAATCTTCTACATATCACAGCATTTTAGAGTTAATTTAAGCTAAATTCTGNTCTATCGTGAATTTGATGCTCACAATTATAACAACAATAACATAGCAGACACATCAAATATGCCAAATCTTCCACATATCACAACATTTTAGAGTTAATTTAAGCTGAATTCTGCAAAAAAAACATAAATTTTCAAACAAAGATGAGAGTAAAGAAATGCAAATTTGATAAAGAACAACTCTCATTTCCCCAATTGAAGTAAGGAAGGTAAAAGCATAAGAAAGGAAGCTTGCAAAAAAAATATATATATATATCCATGTTAACTCTTTTTGTAATTTATGAGTTTATCAGGTTATTGAAACAAAAGATTTCTAATGAAAGCAACTTGTAAAATAGATTAGAGAGAAATTGAAGCCATTNCAATAACATAGCAGACACATCAAATATGCCAAATCTTCTACATATCACAGCATTTTAGAGTTAATTTAAGCTAAATTCTGCAAAAAAACATAAAATTTCAAACAAAGATGAGACTAAAGAAATGCAAATTTGAAAAGGAATAACTCTGATTTCCCCAATTGAAGTAAGGCAGGTAAAAGCATAAGAAAGGAAGCGTGCAAGAAAAAAAAAGGTATCCATGTTAACTCTTTTTGTAATTTATTAAGTTTATAAGGTTATTGAAACAAAAGATTTCTAGTGAAAGCAACTTGTAGAGAGAAATTGAAGCCATGAATTAGATAAAATTTGACCATCTTACACAAAAAGCAAACAATTCATATTTTTTTGGTTTAATATTTGGGTAAAACCTTTTTTGAAAAGTAAAATCACATTTAAATCAGGCCAAATATCCAAGAACATAAGAGTAGCTCCATCATGCCATCTATAAGAACAGTAATCTTAGAAGGAGCATATCATGAAAACTGGCCTTCCTTCATGTCCTAATCTTATGATCCCTTGATGATTCTCCAACATTCACATGTCCCAATGTTCTAAAGAAACTTCAATGCTTAAATTCATTTCATCCCAATTCAACTAATGGCTGTTGCACCATCAAATGGAGAAACCAAGCTACAAAATCTCAACAAAATTTATATCTTGGTCTGCATTACTCTTACCTACTACACAAATGTTACCCTGCACAAATGTTCCGCTATAACTACAGACTTTTCTCCAAAAAATTCTACTTCTTTCCTTCACGATCAGGATTTTCACTTCGCCTCCTCAAACATTTAACTCTGCTTGCGCCACATTTAGACAAAAAGTACCTCTGCAGAAGCATGCAGGCGTTACAACCAAGATAGAAAAGTTCAAAAACCAGTGACCACATCCGCTTCCTCATCTGCCCCGCAAAGTAAAATTGAAACTTCAATCCTGCTGTCCACTAGCATTTTGGNATTCACATGTCCTAATGTTCTAAAGAAACTTCAATGCTTAAATTCATTTCATCCCAATTCAACTAATGGCTGCTGCACTATCAAATGGAGAAACCAGGCTACAAAATCTCAACAAAATTTATATCTTGGTCTTCCATTACTCTTATCTACTACACAAATGTTACCCTGCACAAATTTTCCGCTATAACTACAGACTTTTCTCCATAAATTTCTACTTCTTTCCTTCACCATCAGGATTTTCACTTCGCCCCCTCAAACATTTAACTCTGCTTCCGCCACATTTAGACAAAAAGTACCTCTGCAGAAGCATGCAGGCGTTACAACCAAGATAGAAAAGTTCAAAGACCAGTGACCACATCCGCTTCCTCATCTGCCCCGCAAAGTAAAATTGAAATTTCAATCCCGCTGTCCACTAGCATTTTGCAATTTCTTCAGATTCCTCAATTCTTCCAGTTCAAAGCAGAATAACACTAAAAGAAACTTCAATAATCCTCGACCCATTGAAATAAAATCATCTACAAATCACTGATTCGCCCGATCCCCAAGCGATCAAGCCCAACACAAAAACACAGAAGCCGATCGACGAAATAAGCAGAAAACCGCGAATTCAAAAAGGCGTACCAGGGAATGGAGTTGTCCTCTGGATTGATGATCTTGTCTGGAACCCTCTTATTCAGGTCACGCAAGATCTCGTTAAGAGGCCGAGTTAAACCCGCCGCCGACATGTCGAGCGGCACAACGTAGTTGGAGTTAGGCACGCTAACCTTCTTCCCATTACTTCCGCCTCCAGTTCCCGAACTCTTTTCGATCGAGACCGTCACCATCCCTTTCCTCCGGCAGCCTCCGAATCCCATCCTCCGCCGCCGAAGAGAAACTCGCGATGCCGCCGGGAGAGCAAAGTTGCCCCTAAAACATACAGCGCTCGCCGTCTCCATGATAAGAAGAAGGAGATATGAGAGAGGTGTTAGCTGAGCTGAAGCTCTGATTTAGCTGATACTTCGTCTCCCTCGCTCTCTCTCCCTCCCTCGCATTTNCGAACCAAACGGTATGGCGGCGTTTTGAAAACGCCGCCCGCACTTATAAGCTGCCCCAAACGGAGCCTAAGTAAATCTTCCATTATGTTTTAATTAAAAATGTTAGTTGAGCAATCATCGGCCAGCCGTTAAAGAGCAAATAAAATAAATAATTACAAATTAAATAAAATTTATAAGCAATTTTGAGTGTTGATCTACTACTGAATCCAAGATACTGAAAAAAAAAAAATCAAATATGCATGTTCTTAGTTTTGCAAGGGGTCATTTTAATATAAGAGTGTAAATTTAGTCCCCAAACTTTTTAATATAAGTTGAAATAGCTTTTAAGAAAGTTTATTTTAGCCATTATTAAATGAGTCTGGAAATTAATTTGATATTTTCATAAACTCGGAGATTGAAATGACCTGTGTAAATAGTCTAGGGATTATTTTAGCATTTTATTCTATTAGCTCCATATATATATATTTAGGATGACAATTTTACCTGGGGCATAGAAGCTCAACATTCTGTTCGCATGATACCTATAGACAAAAAATTGGTATAAGTAATGTCAAATTGTAACTGAAACTATACTTTCACCACGAGAAACTAATATTAGGTCGTATATGACCAGCCATTCCAAATGAACAATGAAATAATCACTTGCCTTAGGATAAAAGTGTAAATGACTCAAGTCGAGCTTAAGCTATCCTCGACTTGAGTTTGATAGCTTGAGCTTGGCCGGCTTATTTATTATGAAAGAGAGAAAATAATATTAATTAAAGCTAGTGTTATAATAAAACAACACATAAAATGAGTAATTAGGAGATAAATAATGAGAAATAACTGATATAAAGTGTAAAATATATTTTTGTTAATATTTTAAATAATTTAAAGATAAAATATTAAATTTTAATATTTTTTTAGTATATTTTATATTAAACTTTTTTTAAAGGGGCCGGCTAATGAGCCAAGTTGGGGCTGGTTCGAGCTTTGCTTGTTAGCTCGTCAAGCTTAGTTCAGGAGCCAAGCCGTGACCGAGCTGGTTCACGAGTCGGCTTAGTGCCGTTACATCCCTGACTTAGAAGGCTAGAAATATTAGACAAATAGCATTGTATCTTGTGAGAATTGTTATAACATTGGAAAAAAATCATCAACAGCCGAGAAACTCCACAATAATCCCTATATAGCAAAAATATGTAGATATATATCATTTTCACTCTTAAACTTTCTAGCATCTATTGTGAATTTGATGCTCACAATTATAACAACAATAACATAGCAGACACATCAAATATGCCAAATCTTCTACATATCACAGCATTTTAGAGTTAATTTAAGCTGAATTCTGCCAAAAAACATAAAATTTCAAACAAAGATGAGAGTAAAGAAATGCAAATTTGAAAAGGAATAACTCTCATTTCCCCAATTGAAGTAAGGCAGGTAAAAGCATAAGAAAGGAAGCCTGCAAGAAGAAACAAAATAGATATCCATGTTAACTCTTTTTGTAATTTATTAAGTTTATAAGGTTATTGAAACAAAAGATTTCTAGTGAAAGCAACTTGTAGAGAGAAATTGAAGCCATGAATTAGATAAAATTTGACCATCTTACACAAAAAGCAAACAATTCATATTTTTTTGGTTTAATATTTGGGTAAAACCTTTTTTGAAAAGTAAAATCACATTTAAATCAGGCCAAATATCCAAGAACATAAGAGTAGCTCCATCATGCCATCTATAAGAACAGTAATCTTAGAAGGAGCATATCATGAAAACTGGCCTTCCTTCATGTCCTAATCTTATGATCCCTTGATGATTCTCCAACATTCACATGTCCTAATGTTCTAAAGAAGCTTCAATGCTTAAATTCATTTCATCCCAATTCAACTAATGGCTGCTGCAGCATCAAATGGAGAAACCAGGCTACAAAATCTCAACAAAATTTATATCTTGGTCTGCCATTACTCTTACCTACTACACAAATGTTACCCTGCACAAATGTTCCGCAATAACTACAGACTTTTCTCCAAAAATTTCTACAACCTTCTTTCACCATCAGGATTTTCACGTCGCCCCCTCAAATATTCAACTCTGCTTGCGCCACATTTAGACAAAAAGTACCTCTGCAGAAGCATGCAGGCGTTACAACCAAGATAGAACAGTTCAAAAACCAGTGACCACATCCGCTTCCTCATCTGACCCGCAAAGTAAAAGTAAAATTTCAATCCCGCTACCCACTAGCATTTTGCAATTTCTTCAGATTCCTCAATCCTCCCAGTTCAAAGCAGGATAACACTACAAAAAACTTCAATAATCCTCTATCCATTGAAATAAATTCATCTACAAATCACTGATTCGCCCGATCCGCAAGCGATNTTACTCTTACCTACTACACAAATGTTACCCTGCACAAATGTTCCGCTATAACTACAGACTTTTCTCCAAAAATTCCTACTTCTTTCCTTCACCATCAGGATTTTCACTTCGCCCCCTCAAACATTTAACTCTGCCTGCGCCACATTTAGACAAAAAGTACCTCTGCAGAAGCATGCAGGCGTTACAATCAAGATAGAAAAGTTCAAAAACCAGTGACCACAACCGCTTCCTCATCTGCCCCGCAAAGTAAAATTGAAATTTCAATCCTGCTGTCCACTAGCATTTTGCAATTTCTTCAGATTCCTCAATCCTTTCAGTTCAAAGCAGGATAACACTACAAAAAACTTCAACAATCCTCGACCCATTGAAATAAAATCATCTACAAATCACTGATTCGCCCGATCCCCAAGCGATCAAGCCCAACACAAAATCACAGAAGCCGATCGACGAAATAAGCAGAAAACCGCGAATTCAAAAAGGCGTACCAGGGAATGGAGTTGTCCTCTGGATTGATGATCTTGTCTGGAACCCTCTTATTCAGGTCACGCAAGATCTCGTTAAGAGGCCGAGTTAAACCCGCCGCCGACATGTCGAGCGGCACAACGTAGTTGGAGTTAGGCACGCTAACCTTCTTCCCATTACTTCCGCCTCCAGTTCCCGAACTCTTTTCGATCGAGACCGTCACCATCCCTTTCCTCCGGCAGCCTCCGAATCCCATCCTCCGCCGCCGAAGAGAAACTCGCGATGCCGCCGGGAGAGCAAAGTTGCCCCTAAAACATACAGCGCTCGCCGTCTCCATGATAACCGATTGGAAGGAAGCTGTAGAGAAGAAGAAGGAGATATGAGAGAGGTGTTAGCTGAGCTGAAGCTCTGATTTAGCTGATACTTCGTCTCTCTCGCTCCCTCTCTCCCTCGCATTANAAGAAGGAGATATGAGAGAGGTGTTAGCTGAGCTGAAGCTCTGATTTAGCTGATACTTCGTCTCTCTCGCTCTCTCTCCCTCGCATTTGTGGAATTTTCCTCGCTCAGTAAAGCATTCTCCAACCACCAACCTAAACAAACCTAACCTTACTGTGTAAGAGAAAATATTAGGAGAAAATATTTTAATGTCAGAACTCCAATAACAGTCAATGGTAAAGTGATGGGCATTATTTTCACATCTTTAAAAAAATATTTAAAATACACCATTCCTCACGACTTGGCTTAAAGACTGTCTGAATATCTATATAAAAAAAAAATGTTCAAACAGAATAATAAATAAATTTTAACGACCTTGTCATAGAATTATCATTAGAATACCACATTAATGTCATCATAATACTACAATAATATCACAATAACCACAATAATATAATCAAAATACCACTAAAATATCATAATGACACGACATAGATTCCACAAAAATAGCATTATAATAGAACCTGAATACCATCAGAATATCACTATAATATCACAATAATATCAATACAACGCCACAAGAATATTACTAGAATACCACATAAATAACACAAGAGTACGATGAGAACTACACCAAAATACCTCCATAATATCACAATAATTATCAATATAATACTACAATAATATCACAATAATACCACTAGAATACCACATAAATATCATCAGAATTCCACACGAATACCACCAGAATACCACAACAAGAATGTCACTATAATACCATGAAAATATTTAGATTACATTTTGGTGGTGTTATAGTGATATTATTGTTGTATTATTGAGATATTATGTTGGTATTCTAGTATTATTCTTGTGGTATTCTAATAGTATTTTCGTGGAATTTTGGCGGTATTCTGATAATATTCTTGTGGTATAATTGTGGTATTCTCGTTATATTATTGTGATATTATGGTGGTATTCAGATAATTTTCTAATGGTATTACTGTGATACTCGTGTGATATCTTGGTGATATTCTAATGTTATTCTAGTGTTATTCTCGTAGTATTTTAATTAGTATTATTGTGGTATTTTGGGGTTATAATTGTGGTATTTTGGTTGTTTATTTGTTGTATTTTTTTTGTTTATGGTGGTTTTTTAGTGATATTCGATTTGTTTATTGGTGGTTGTTTGTGCTTATAGTGGTGTTTATTGTTTTATGTTTACTGTTGGTATTGTATGCTTGTTGTTACTCTTATGTTAATTTATGCCTTTTTGATAAAACTTCCTTGAGCAATATGTACATATAATGTTGACCCTCACATATGCTTCATGAATCGAGTCAGTTACATGTGAGGCACATGGTGAATGATAAATGGGAAATTACAAGATTAAATATGAAATGCCTTGACATCAGTTAAAATTGATCCAAACAATGCCCGAACGATCAAAATTATTTATGAAGGGGTCTTCAATGATCGAAACAGATGAGCATGATGAAAACAGCCAATAGCCAACGTGACAAATGTTACGTAGGCTCATTTCATCTCGACCATCATTGAAAGTTTTTAGAACGACGTCCGATCGTAAAATAGATTGCGACATTGCGTCCGGAACACCTGATTTACCTAGAAGGGACTCCTACATTGATTGGTCTTCGTGCACAAATAATCAACACGTAAATCAAAACATGTAAATTAAAAATAAAACAAAATAAAAAAATTGTAATCCCTTCACCACCTTCTCTTGCAAGTCACCACCTAACTCACATTCATGCCCATGCTTCCAACCTTTTTTCTCCTCCAATGAGAGCTTTCCACCTCATCTAAAATATTAAGAAAATAAAATAAAATAAAATTTCTAACCTAATATTTAATATCCCACAAAAAATTATTCAATATGGATAACACATGTAAAGCTACATGCAGAGCCAATTCAAATATATCATGTGTGTTTTTTTTTTAAATCATTATTTTGTTCTAAAGAATTCATAATAAACGATATAAATAACGGCGTGGCCTGAATCGGTCCGTCGTAGAGTATTGGCGCGTCATTATAACTTAGAAATAGAAAGTGTCAAAATTTTGAAAGAAAAATAAGAATATTGGATCTTTCAATTTTTAGGGTGTAAGTATAAAAGAATTTTTCTTTGCAGAATATCAGAAAGAAATCGTTATCATTGTCGAAACTCAAGAAGAACCTTGAGGATAGAAAACAACAAGATGATGATTGGCTAACTTATAACTACTTGTACAACCATGGTGTTTTGGTTGTATTGATTTATCTCAGTATAACCAATACAACACGGTTGTACCGAAGGGAACGATCCAATATTTTTTTTTGTGCTGATTTTTTTTTCCTGAATTGGCAGGACTTTATGCCAGAACTTGCAAGTGATAATGTTAATCATAGAAATTATGAATGACAACAACAACAAAACTTTAATCTCACTACGTGGGTTCGACTACATGAATCTTTTTTCTCCATTGTGTTCTATTTAGTGTCATATTTTTTTTTAGTTCTAATAAATTAAGATCATTTTTATACAATAAGCCCAAGTTTTCCTAAGTCTATCACTATTTTTTTTAACATTAGTCGAATCTTAAAACATCTACTCTCCTAATCAGATCATCAGATGGTCGACACCTAATGTGACCAAACCATCTAATTTCTCTTATTTTGTCCGTCATAGGAGCTACACCAACCCTATCACAGATATATTCATTTCATGTTTTTGTCTTTAAGTGTAAAACCAAGAAACCACCTAATCATTCTCATTTCGGCAACACTTAACTTAATATTATGCTTCTCTTTTTAAAGACCAACATCCATCGCATAGAGCTTTGCAGGTCTCACCATCATCTTATAAAATTTTCCTGTCAGTCTAAGCAGTACTTCTCTATCACACGAAAGGCCTGAAGCATTCCTCCACTTCAACCAACCAATTTGAATTCTACTATTAAAATCCCCAGCTATATCACCATTGCTTTGAACAACATACCCGAGATATCTAAATCGTTCACTCCTTCTAATAATTTGATCACCCAAAGTTTCACTTCTGTCACTAAAGCTAATACAACTAAAATTATATTCCATGTATTCTATTTTAGTTCTACTCAAATGAATTCCTTTAGACTCCAATTTGGACCTCCATAATTCAAGTTTTTTCCTGGGCTTTTTCTCTTGTCTTATCCACGAGAAGGATATCATCATAAAAAAGCATGCACCAAGGTACATCCTCTTGTAAATGTCCAATGAGACCATCCATAACTAAAGCAAAAAGATATGGGCTTAAATTCGATCCCTGATGTAATCCAACAGAAACAGAAAAATATTTTTTCAAGCCTCCTTCAGCTCGAACGCAAGTAACTTATACATATCTTTAATGACTTGAATAGAAGTCATATCAACACATTTCTTCTCAAGAACTCTCCAAAGGATATCTCTTAGAACCTTATAATAAGCTTTTTCTAAATCAATAAAAATCAAATGTAGATTCANCAGAAACTCGCGATGCCGCCGGGAGAGCAAAGTTGCCCCTAAAACATACAGCGCTCGCCGTCTCCATGATAAGAAGAAGGAGATATGAGAGAGGTGTTAGCTGAGCTGAAGCTCTGATTTAGCTGATACTTCGTCTCCCTCGCTCTCTCTCCCTCCCTCGCATTTGTGGAATTTTCTTCGCTCAGTAAAGCATTCTCCAACCACCAACCTAAACAAACCTAACCTTACTGTGTAAGAGAAAATATTAGGAGAAAATATTTTAATGTCAGAACTCCAATAACAGTCAATGGTAAAGTGATGGGCATTATTTTCACATCTTTAAAAAATATTTAAAATACACCATTCCTCACGACTTGGCCTAAAAGACTGTCTGAATATCTTTTAAAAACAAAAACTTAAGTTGTTCAAACCTAGCTCTAATCATAACTGCCACATAACCTGACACTGTTTATTTTCTTTTTCTGGGGTAGGGTATTTTCCTTCCACTCGGGTTTAGGTAATATTCTTCTGTTACTTTCGAAGAGCACTACATCATAATAGCTTTGAAGATGAAATAAAAAGATTTTAGTGATAACAACGGAATAGATGAGAGTTTCACTGTTTTTAAAATGGTAACATTCTTTTGGATTTGCTCGATCTATTTCAGTTAATAATTTGTTTGTAGTTCACTTAATGCGACTTCTGATATAATTTTTTACTGTTCTACCTAAACCTAATTGTTTTAAGCTTTAAATTGTTTCTTTCACGAGATGAGCGATATTTGGTTCATTTATGAGAAAAAAAATATAGATAAAAGATAAATTATGACCATGATACAACAAAAAAAGCTATCAGAATAATACATAAATTATGACGGCGATACCATAGAAATACCATCAGAATATCACATTAATATAGTCATAATATACCACAATAATATCACAATAACCACAATAATATAATCAAAATATCACTGAAATACCAAAATGACACTACATAGATTCCACAAAAATAGCATCAGAATAGAACCAGAATACCATTAGAATATCACTATAATACAACAATAATATCAATATAATGCCACAAGAATATCACTAGAACATCACATAAATAACACAAGAATACAACTAGAGCTACACCAGAATACCACCATAATACCACAATAATTATCAATATAATACTACAATAATATCACTATAATACCACATAAATACCATCAGAATTACACACGAATACCACTAGAATACCACAACAAGAATACCACTATAATACTATGAGAATATTTAGGAGGCATTTTGGTGATATTATAGTGATATTATTGTTGTATTATTGAGATATTATGTTGATATTCTGGTATTATTCTTGTGGTATTCTAATTGTATTTTTGTGAAATTTAGGCAGTATTCTGATGGTATTCTTGTGGCATTATGTTTGTATTATTGTGATATTCTGGTTATATTATTGTGATATTATGGTGGTATTCAAATGGTTTTCTAATGGTATTATTGTGGTACTCGTGTGATATTTTGGTGATATTCTGATGTTATTCTAGTGTTGTTCTCGTTATATTTTGATTGGTATTATTGAGGTATTTTGGTGTTATAATTGTGGTATTTTGGTTGTTTATTTGTTGTATTTTTTTTGTTTATGGTGTTTTTTTAGTGATATTCGATTTGTTTATTGGTGGTTGTTCGTGCTTATAGTGGTGTTTATTGTTTTATGTTTACGGGTGGTATTGTATGCTTGTTGTTACTCTTATATTAATTTATGCCTTTTTGATAAAACTTTCTTGAACAATATGTACATATGTTGTTAACCCTCACATATGCTTCATGAATCGAGTCAGTTACATGTGAGGCACATGGTGAATGATAAATGGGAAATTGCAAGATTAAATAAGAAATGCCTTGACGTCAGTTAAAATTGATCCAAACAATGCCCGACGGATCAAAATTATTTATGAAGGGGTCTTCAATGATCGAAACAGATGAGCATGATGAAAACGACCAATCGCCAACGTGACAAATGTTACGTAGGCTAATTTCATCTCGAACATCATTGAAATTTCTTAGAACGACATCCGATCGTAAAACAGATTGTGACATTGCGTCCGGAACGCCTGATTTACCTAGTAGGGACTCCTATATTGATTGGTCTTCGTGCACGAATAATCAACATGTAAATTGAAACATGTAAATTAAAAATAAAATAAACTAAAAAAAATTTTAAACCCTTCAGCACCTTCTCTTGCAAGTCACCACCTAACTCACATTCATGCCCATGCTTCCTACCTTTTTCTCCTCCAATGAGAGCTTTCCACGTCATCTAAAATAGTAAGAAAATAAAACAAAATAAAATTTATAACCTAATATTTAATATCCCATGAAAAATTATTCAATCTGGATAACGCATGTAAAGCTACGTGCAGAAGTCAATTCAAATATATCATGTGTTTTTTTTATCATTATTTTGTTCTAAAGAATTCATAATAAACGATATAAATAACGGCGTGGCCTGACTCGGCCCATCGTAGGGTATTGGCGCATCATTATAACTTAGAAATAGAAAGCGTCAAAATTTTGAAAGCAAAATAAGAATATTGGATCTTTCAATTTTTAGGGTGTAGGTACAAAAGATTTTTTCTTTGCAGAATATCAGAAAGAAATCGTTATCATTGTCGAAACTCGAGAAGAACCTTGAGGATAGAATACAACAAGATGATGATTGGCTAACTTATAGCTACTTGTACAATCATGGTGTTTTGGTTGTACTGATTTATCTCGGTATAATCAATACAACACGGTTGTACCGAAGGAAACGATCCATTGTTTTTTTTTTTGTATTGGTTTATTTTATCCTGAATTGGCATGACATTATGCCAGAACTTGCAAGTGATGATGTTAATCATAGAAATTATGAACGACAACAACAACAACAACAACAAAGCCTTAATCCCACTACGTGGGGTCGGCTGCATGAATCCTTTTTTCTCCATTGTGTTCTATTTAGTGTCATGTTTTCTTTTAGTTCTAATAAATTAAGATCATTCTTATACAATAAGCCCAAGTCTTCCTAGGTCTACCACTATTTTTTTAACATAAGTTGAATCTAAAACATCTACTCTCCTAATCAGATTATCAGATGGTCGACGCCTAATGTGACCAAACCATCTAAGACGACTCTCTTATTTTGTCTGTCATTGGGACTACACCAACCCTATCACAGATATATTCATTTCACATTTTTGTCTCTAAGTGTAAAGCCAAGTAACCACCTAATCATTCTCATCTCAACAACACTTAACTTAGTATTATGCTTCTCTTTTTAAAGACCAACATACAACGTCATAAATCATTGCAAGTCTCACTACCATTTTATAAAATTTTCCTTTTAGTCTAAGCAGTACTTTCCTATCACACGAAAGGCCTGAAACATTCCTCCACTTCAACCAACCAATTTGAATTCTACTATTAAAATCCTCATCTATATCATCATTGCTTTGAACAACATACCCGAGATATCTAAATCGTTCACTCCTTTTAATAATTTGATCACCTAAAGTTTCACTTCTGTCACTAGAGCTAATACAACTAAAATTATATTCCATGTATTATGTTTTAGTTCTACGCAAATGAAGGCCTTTAGACTCCAATTTGGACCTCCATAATTCAAGTTTTTTTCCTTGACTTTTTCTCTTGTCTTATCCACGAGAAGGATATCATCAGCAAAAAGCATGCACCAAGGTACATCCTCCTGTAAATGTCCAGTGAGACCATCCATAACTAAAGCAAAAAGATATGGGTTTAAAGCCGATCCCTATTGTAATCCAACATAAATAGGAAAATATTTTGTCAAGCCTCCTTCAGTTCGAACGCAAGTAACTTATACATATCTTTAATGACTTGAATAGAAGTCATATCAACACCTTTCTTCTCAAGAACTCTCCAAAGGATATCTCTTGGAACTTTATAATAAGCTTTTTCTAAATCAAGAAAAATCAAATGTAAATTCTCTTTATTATCTCTGAACTTTTCCATTAAACCTTTCAATAAATGTATAGCTTACATAATAGACCTGTCTGGCATAAATTCAAATTGATTATGAGAAATCTTTGTAATACGTCTTAAATTATGTTCAATTACCCTTTCCCATGATTTTAAAGTATGACACATCAACTTAATTCCTTTATATTTTGCACACTCTTGTGCGTCCCCATTATTCTTAAAAATGAGGTCTAAAATACTTTTCCTCCACTTGTCAGGCATCTTTTTTGTTTTTAAAATAATATTAAAAAGTTTAGTAAGCTGAGAAACTCTAAAATCTCCTAAACATTTCTATACTTTAATTGTGATATCATCAGATTCTACATACTTTCCACCCTTGATTTTTTTAAAGCCTCCTCAACTTCTTTTTTATTAATGTGATGATAAAAAATGAAACGTTTTATTATTATTAACGATATTATGATCACTAAGTTTGATCGTATTTTCAGAAACTTCATTAAAAAGTTTATCAAAATAACTCACCCACTTATGTTGAATATCTTTTTCTAAGAAAAGCAATTTTTTATTTTCATCTTTAATACACTTTACTTAATTTACTCTTCTTTTCTCTTTGTTTGGCTAGGTTATACATATATTTTTCACCCTCAGTATCTATTTTATTGAAAAGATCATTAAAAGCATAGTTTTTAGCGTCACTGATTGTTTTTTTAGACTTCATTTTCTGCTGGCTATTTGATATTTTTTCTCACTTTTCTAAGCTTTTGAATTTAAATCAATTTTTATAACATAACTTCTTATATTTTATCTTTTCTTGCATATTATTATTCAACCACCAACTTTTTATGTAATGAAATTTCTTCTTTTGATTCTCCAAGTACATATTTTGCTACTTGTTTAATAGTGTGTTACTTTATCTCACATAGCATTTGTTTCATCGTGAACATCCCAAATTTTAAGATCTTGAATTTTACTCATAAAAATAATTTTATTTGTGTCTTTTAGGTTTTTCCCATCTAATTTTGCGATGATTAGTCCTAATATTCTTTATTTTACAACTCTTAATCTTAAAATCTATAACGAATAAATGATGTTGGGTACTTAAATCTTCACTTGGAATGACCTTAAAATCTTTACAATCTCGACAATCTCTTCTTCTCATAAGAAAATAATCAATTTTTGTTTTATTAGGTCCATTATTATAAGTAATATGATGCTCATCTATTTTTATGAATAAAGTATTAGTAATAACAAAATCATACACTAAAGCAAAATTTAAAATAACTCTACATTCTTCATTAGTCACTAAAAAGCCATAGCCACCATAAATATATGTTTGAATTATGATGGTATTTTGGTTCTCTTATGGTATTATTGTGGTTCTCTTATGGTGAAATTGAGGTTGTAGTGTGTTAATATTAAAGTTATATTATGGTGTTAATATAACAACATTATGGTGTTTCATGATGGTATAGAGCGGTACTTATAAATAATTTTTACCTTCAGTGTTCTCTGAAGGCTAAGCAAGGATATTTTATGTTTTTCAAATACATTGAATGGTACCAAAATAAAATATATTCATTCAATATTATAAATTCAACAATACATATGATTGTAATGAGTTACTTACAAATGCTACATTGAACAGATAAGCCAAAAAATGTTTTACATTGAACATATGAGTCTGAAAAAAATATTGCATCAAGCTAAATTTTACATTTAATAGATGACCACAAGTGAAAAGCTACACTTCTCGGTTCAATAAAAGATAGATCCTAATCCCCGAATAAATAAAGTCAAATTATTTTCACTGTTTACCTCCTTGGTTTCTTCTTTTCCTCTTTTTTTTATTTTTTTCCTCCATTACATCCATTACAGCTAACCTAGAAACCTAAGCATTGTATGTTGAACAAAAAAATTAGTTTAGAAGATTTTACAACCAAAAGTAGTTAGAAACATATTGAAACCTTGTTGGGCGGAGTCCTCAGTCCCGGTGTCGAAGTGGTTGTGTTGAAGTGGCGGTGTCGAAATGCCGGTGTCGATGTCAAAATGCTAGTGACGAAGACGTCAGCTTCAAAGTTCAGCGGCGAAGAAGCTAAAAGCACAGCCGCACTAAAACCAGTCTAATTTCGAAAATCCTAAACACTCGGGGTCACTACGAGCAATGAGAGCAAGAGAACCCTAAACCTCAGAAATGCAGATGATAACCCGTAAAAAATAAATATGAATTGACAACGCGTGTTTTTGTTCAAGGTATTTGGGCAGTCTTCGGGTCGGGTTGTGCAGAGAAGCACATTTTTTAAAAATGCGAAAATGGGGCCCGCCACTTTACAGTTGGCTCATTCTTATTGGAGACCGGACGCAAAACTGGCCCGGACTCCGGAAGCAACATTTTCTCCCAATGCAGATGGCTGGCATACCATCTCTTTTTAATATGTGATGAACATTTAAGTGTTTTAATGATGTTTGAATTATCTCTACTTATTGGATTCGTCCTGTCTTGATGTTAGATCTGACTATACTATTATAAGATTTGGAATGCTTTGACATTCCAATTAACCACTCAGAACTTTTAAAAACAGTTTAGCGGCTTGATCTAATATACAATTGTCTCATAAAAATTAATATAAAGATTTATATTTTACATTTATAAATAACTAAGAATTTAGTGATAAATTGTGTTTAGTAAGAAAATAAGGTACAAATAATTTAAATTAAGTTTGCTCTTTTTTTGCTCAAACTCGGCGGCTTATAAACTTGTTAAACTTATGAAAGCACCCTTATATATCACATAGTTTTGAAAAATTTATTTGCATACCACACAACTCTCATGTAATTACATATCTCACACCAAAAAATTTATGTTTACGTTTATAACCTTTTAGTGTTCTATAACTTCACTTCTTAAAAATTGAGGAGTGGTATTTTCTTATGTTTAAGGATTTGAGGGGCACGATCTAAACACCAAATTTTAGATGTTAGGTATGTAAATTTATAAGAATTGTGTGGTATGTATGTAAATGGCTCTATAGTTTTTTCTATACTTACATATAAATCACTTAGATTTTAATATTTATTTATGTAATACTCGAATCTGCCATCTCATATAAAAACATAATATTAATTTAAGAAAAGCATTTTTAATACATATATTTTAACACCATTGTGCTACAAAAATATTGTATAAGAATATTAAATTTTAAATGCTAATTATATAAATTTATAATAGATTAATTAGCACGTGTGCATTCATGGTAATTAAAAAAACAAATTAGAATCAAGGCAATCAGATACTCTAATTATCATGATAATTACAAAAAAAAAATTCCTTAAAATTCATTTGACTAATTTTTTTAGATAAGTGATTTTTTTTATTATTATTTGATATTTTGTAGAAAATAATTTATTTTATAAAGGAAAACTTCTGAAAATATTATTTCCAAATTTTCAACTAATTAGAAATGAACGGGCCGCCAACCTGGATAAAAAAGAGGTTAGGTGTGAATCTTGTTGATATAAAGATTTGGGCATGAAATATGTAATATGATTATTTTGAGTTCTATGCACGTAAAAACCTCGAAATATTATATTCAATTCATTATATGCAACCAAAAGAGAATTTAATAAGTTAAATCCAAAACAAAAGCTTGCATGTCATGGAAATGAAAAATTATTATGTTCAAATATTCAGATATACCAAAAATCACCGCAACAATTTTATATATATATTGAAAGATTGATCGCTGATCACCCCAAAGTCTGACCGAGGGGAGAACTCCTTCCAGACAGGTGTATAAATATATCCTACGTGAGGATCGAACCCCCTGGCCCGAGGAGCTTACATTAAAGGCCGCAACCAATGAGCCAGGCAAAAGCACATTGTGTTGTCAGTAAGTAATAATATATATATATATATATACAAAAAATAATAAATAATAAAAACTTTTCAATAAAAATATAAACAACACTGATAAAATAAATAAATAATACCAAACTTTTCAACACAGGAAGTAGACAGACAGCACTACAGATTAAAAAAAAAAAACTTGATTTGTTTTCCTACTCATAATAAAAAAAATAATCGAATAAAAAAAAATTTACATATTAATCATCCAAAACATTTAATATAACATTTTAACCATTCAAAATCTTCACTCAAAAAACCTTCTTGAGTGGAGGTAAAATAGTGATTTTGATTTATAGAAAAAAAAATTAAAATATAATATTTAATAATTTAGATGATTTATATGCAAAAACCCCTCAAATAAAAGAACCTATAAATCAGACTCACAACAATAGCAACCCGGTTGAATCAGTAGAGACCCAACCCAGCACCACCTGGAGAACTATTACTGCTTCTATAGGATTTACTACGCCGTTCTTCACGTTCAATAAAATTATCAACAAACTGATACACATTTCGACCCGAAATCCCTTTGCCATTTTCATACACAGAAGAAGCCTGTGACTGATAGAACAGTGGAGCTCGAAAATAATTCATGGCCGACGACGCGTAACCCGCCGGCAGGATGGGATATCTTCTTCCCCAATCATAAGAATACTCTCTGCTGTTACTAACTGCTGCTGAAAGCAGAGGATTTTCAGAGTTTGAATCAGGAAATGGGGGCAGCGAAGGAGTTTNACCCAACCCAGCACCACCTGGAGAACTATTACTGCTTCTATAGGATTTACCACGCCGTTCTTCACGTTCAATAAAATTATCAACAAACTGATACACATTTCGACCCGAAATCCCTTTGCCATTTTCATACACAGAAGAAGCCTGTGACTGATAGAACAGTGGAGCTCGAAAATAATTCATGGCCGACGACTCGTAACCCGCCGGCAGGATGGGATATCTTCTTCCCCAATCATAAGAATACTCTCTGCTGTTACTAACTGCTGCTGAAAGCAGTGGATTTTCAGAGTTTGAACCAGGAAATGGAGGCAGCGAAGGAGTTCTACGGGGAGTTCTTGAAGCAGGAGGAGGATGGGATTCTCTGAACCGAGTTTCGGGTTTCTCGTCGGCGATAGAATGCGGAGATTTTCGCTTTAGGATCCTTTTTTCTCTGGATCTCTTTTCATCCTCCTCAATGTACTTTTCTAACTTCGCGATTTCTTTATGAATGTTGACGGAGGAGAGATCATGCGCGTCCAACTTGTGCTCCTCCAGAAACTCTACAACTGATTTCAGGGTTTTTAATTCTCTGGTATTGGCTTCTTTCTGTGAAAGAATAAATGAAGATGTGTTAAAAAACTAGCTTTTTGTTGCATGCATAGCATAAAATTCTAATGAATTTATATATCTCGCACATACCGCTCAAATTTTTAATACCACATTAGAAATAGCACTATTATCATTTTTTTTAAAATGAAATATACATTTTTATGCATAGGTTTAGAGCACCAAAATGCTATGTATTTGAATATTAAATTTTAGGAGTGAGATATTTAGATACAAAGGAAAGATGTGGTGCGTATGTAAATTTCCCAACTTTTTATATGTATCACACAGTTCTTATGGATTTATATATATAGTGCCTAGAGTTTGATATTTACATGTATATCAATTTAGTGTCATAATCACATTAAAGTTCATGCGTAAAAATGTGTATTTTACTTTTAAAAAAGTTCGTGAAAGTAAAATTTTTGATGTGATGTTAATGATTCAAGTTTTAAGAAATAAATATATTTAAGTGTTAAGTCATGTAAATGTATAAGAATTGTGTGGTGTGCATGTAAATCCCCCAATTAGAATTTAGGGCATTTATATACATGCTACATAATTCTTATGGATTTACATATCTAAGACCTAAACATTCATATTTACATGCATACATCACATAAAAAATGTCACCTTTTTTGAAGTAAAACTCACCATTCATTGCATGGACTCGTGACATGAAGATGTTACTAAGTGAATGTAAAAAAGACTGGATGTTGGACATGTAAATAGCTAAGAATTGTGTAGTATGTATGTAAATTTCAATTATAATTTTCAAGCGTAATAACAGATGAAGGAGCAAACTCTGATCTGCACTTAATTCCCTGCTTGCCCGGTTAAGTCAGGGGAAGTATGAAATTAACATTTATGCATAAATTGCTCAAAATTTTTCATTCAAATTTTCATTTTAATAATCAACCGTTTCTACAATGCAATGAGAAATATTATTTAAGATGGCATAAATATCAACATTTTGCGTTACTGCACTTCAAGATGATTGGGTGAACATAATAAGGAATATGAAATTCGTGATATGTTATGTCAACTTATGCAAACTGATAAAAATGCAACGATATTTCATAATTACACACTATAAATTTGATTTGAGCTCGAGCCACCATTGGCTTAGTTTGACCTCTAGTTTAACTCTACAAAGTCAAACCGGCTCACAAGTAGGCTTTTTTATTATGGAAGAAAGAACAATTTTATTTCAAGCTGGTGTTGTAATAAAGTAGCAAATAGATTGATCCATTAAAAGATGAATAATAAGAAAGCGCTCCACATAAACTATTAAACATCAAGCACTTTTAATAATTTAAAGATAAAGACTTCAATTTTAATATATTTTGAGAATATTTCGTATTAATATTTTTTTTAATCGAGCCGGCACACGAGCTAACGATACGAGTCAAGGCTACTTTGAGCTTTGACTCGTTAGTTTATCGAGTTCAGCTCCAGAGTCACTTATCGAGCCGAGCCCGGGTCTTGGCTCAATTGTTCCCCTAAATACAATAACAAAATTTGAGAGTATTTTAAATTCGGTGAGTTGGGGATAAAAGAAGATAATGAATCATACCGCTGAGAACACCGAATCTTGTGATCTTTTTCGCTCAAAGTTTCCAGTATGAATGACTTTTGCCGCGAAGGATGAGAGCAAAGGCAGAGGGGAGAATGTTTCAGTTAGCCCAAAATAACAGGAAAGTTCAGCAACTTCAAAATACATTCTTGCTTTGATTAAATCGTCTAAAACACCTGCAATACATAAAAATCAGCTACATCCACATGAAAAA
>JXCR01145215.1:64502-130878 GCA_002079205.1 Phalaenopsis hybrid cultivar | reverse complement strand
ATATATATATATATATATATATATATATATATATATATATATGTATGTATGGATAATGTTTCCTTACAAACAGGGGCCATTAAAAAAAAGAGATTGACATGCACACCACTCAATTCTTATTTCTTTACATATCTATAACAATTAGACTGCAATTTTTACATATATGACATCTTATCCATGCATGAAAAGGTGTATTTCACTTTTTAAAGGTTAACATAGGGGTTATTTATGGTGTGATGTGAAAGATTTGGGTGGTATAGAAGTAAAAAAAGAAAAGCTTAGGCAGTAGGTACATAAATACATAAAAATTTGGTGGTATGTATGTAAATGCCCCACAAAAAACATTGAGTTGCAAGAAGTTCAGGCCATCTAGCCTCAATTGTAGAACCCTAAATAGCGATTCATGCCTGCTTATAACTAACTGGAAGCGATAATCCTACTTTACCAAAATCATTTAGAACAACAATTACAGTAGATTTAGACAACTTAGTTTTATTATGGTGGAAAGCTCGAAACATAAGGTAAGGAAGGAAGTAGGGGAAAGAGGGAGGGGAAGAGGAGGACAAGGCAAGAGAACAGGCAAGACAATATTTCATTCATTAAAATCTTTTAATACTTTCTCAATCAAGTGCATTCATGCAAAAAATTGAAAAAAAAAGATTATCATGCAAAAAATTGAAAAAAAAGATTATAAGTGTAACTACCAAATTTTGGGTGGTAGATAAGCAAATACATATGAATTGAGTGATAAGTATGTAAATTTACCTATAATATAATGGTCATGGAGGCCGTTGACGATCATTATGAAGGACTGATGGGGTTATCATTGACTACACAATTCGTGAAAATTTTGGAGAATTTGGAGTTGGGCGTTGATACACTTCATAAAATATATTTTTTCAAGTTTAAAAACATTTTTTATGAAAGAAAAAAGGATTTGAAACAAACCCCGACTAATTTAAACAGTCCAATGTTAACTGATCTTAATGATTTCTCTTCAGTTTTATCCATCAATTAGTTTTTTTCCATCTTCACTGTCATTTCTAGTTAGCCATCCTACCCCACTTCACCAATAACCTATCGTCACTTAAAAACAGATCCAATCATATGGCCCATTATTTTGTAAAAATGTAATATTGAACTCCCTTCATAGGCTTACTCTCAATCAGCATAAACTTAGATGATATGTAGGAGTTCAACAGATTATTATAATTGTGATTGCAATGTTGTCTACTGGAATATAAAATCTACTTCGCAATAATAGGCATTTGCAATGTTAAATTCTTCATGGCTCTCAATTTACCAAATTGGTGTCATGAACAATCCGGATTTTATATTTCAAACAAAAATATCTATAGGTGGAGAGAGAGAGAGAGAGAGAGAGAGAGGATGCCAATGTATACCCGGGATCCTCGCGACTAGGATGTTTGATCTGCGGAAAACATCGATATTCTTCTTCAGATTACTCTTCTTGAAAAGGATGCAGAGATCTTCGGAATCAAAGTTCTTTGGAATGCCAAAGCATGCTAAGTAGAGAACGAGGCCACAGGAATCCTCTGCGGTTGCAGAGTCGATTTTTTCACTAACCAGCCGCTTCCACCAGAGAAGGGCTCCATCCATTGCCTTCTCCTTCACCGAAGAATCTCCGGTGGGGCGGCCTGAGAGGAGTAAGAACTCCAACAAAAGAATGCCAGCGCGGCGAACAGAAATAAGTTGCGAGCCGTAATTGTAAGCCCTTCTTCCCTGCGTGTAGAACTTTCCTACGGCAACAAAAACGAGCTCTTCTGGGTTTGGGATGCGGCGAAGCGCCTCAGGTACCTCATCGCGAAGCCGATCAATATCCGATAAATTGGATTCGACGTATCTCCGAAGTGATTTCCCGTCCATATCGTCGCAAATAATCTCGATCCTGCTGCGCTCATCCTTCTCCTTCGCCAGCTCGCTGCGCTCATCCTTCTCCTTCGCCTGCTCGCTGCGCTCATCCTTCTCCTTCGCCAGTTCGCTGCGCTCAACCTTCTCCTTCGCCAGCTCGCTGCGCTCATCCGTCTCCTTCGCCTGCTCGCTGCGCTCATCCTTCTCCTGCTCGGGCGAAAGGGCATCCTGCTGGAAGGATGCGTGTGCATCGATGGCGACATTGATCGACTCAATGGAACCTTTAAGATAATTCCATTGGCGCAGAAATTTAGACAGGGCGCCATGCAGCTTCTCCAGATCGCTCACCGATTGGAGCAAAGAATGAAAATCTGGGGGCGGGGGGAGCGCATCTCCTTCCGATTCTGATTGCTGCTTGGAATTAGCCAATTTCTCTTCCCCCATTACTGGTTCTTGAACAAATTCTTCTTCATCTTCTTCGTCTACATTCTGAACATTGACCGCTTCTTCCTTCTGGTTCATCTCCTCCTCCTCCTCCTCCTCTTCCTTCTGGTTCTTCTCCTCCTCCTCCTCCTCCTCCTCCTTCTTGCTCATCTCCTTCTCCTCCTCCTCTTCAAAATATTCCTCATAATCTTCAAACTCTGAGTCATCCTCAACCTCCACTTCATCATATTCCTCGTACTCTTCCTCTTCAACTTCGCAGGAGTTACCCGTTCTCTCTATGAACGCCATCACCGGCTTATCAAAGAGGAAGACAGAACCCTAGGCCGGCCTTCCAAGCTTTCCGATATTTATAATAATTTTCCGGGTTCTAACTGTCGCCGCATAAAATAGAAACATGGCGATTTTTTAGGGTTTTCTTTCGTGGGTTTGACTTCAAGATAAATTATGTGGTGGAAGTTAAAAAGGAAAGTTACATACATACCATTTAAGTACTATGTATTTATTCAACTAATATCTGAATTTAAATATCTATTTTTATAACACTTAATTTTTAAATTCACGCCAAAATATCACAAATATTAATTTTCTTAAAAGTAAAATATATCTTTTATGTATTTATTTTGATGTGATTAAAATATTAAGGTTGTGTAAAAGTATTTTTTTAGAGTTTAAATGTTGGGTATGTAAATATATAGCAACTATGTGGAACTTGTATAAATTTCTCATTTATTTACTTTCTTTAGACTATTATTGTGTATTAAGAGTTTGCATTACTTTAATAAAAAAAATAATAATTTCAATATGGCAAGTTTATCCTAATACAATTTATATTGGGATATTTTGAAATAAGTTTTTTCTCTTTTATTATTTTAAATTATTAAAAAATTTGGATATTTTAAAATAGCTATGATTTTCCAAAAAAACAAATAATAACAATTTTAATAATTTTTATTTATTTTATACTATGTTTTTTAATTGCAACAAAGAAAATAAACCCTTCATTGAACTTTTTTAGGGGCTTTTACATACATATATTCTTATGCATTTATTTTTTTATATTTAAAGGCATATCACTCAAATTTGTATTATTACATCAAAGATATTATTATTAATCTATTAAAAGTAAATACAATATTAACTTTCGTGTTATAAATATAAATATCNATCTAACAAGACCCTCGGTGGCCAGAATACTTGTGGAAAGGGATATTATTTTACTTGATGTTACTGAAGTCTGGCTTGGCACAACCCATATGGTTATTGGCAACAAATCGTCATGGAACACAAACCCCCATATTGTACCCACTGTAAGATGTTTGGTCCTATCCTTGCTAAATGTCACAAGTTTCATCATATTCTATATGTACCCATCTTTTACATTTTTTGTGTGTGTGTTGTACTGTGTCGGTTGAGTGTTTAGGTCCACCCATACAAACCTATCTGTATCTTTTTCTTTAATTTATCAGCCCTTGGGCTTTAATATATACATATGTATACATATGTATACATATGTATCCATATATAGATACATATGTATGCATATATAGATACATATGTATACATATATGTATATGTATACATATGTATCTATATATGTATACATATGTATACATATATGTATACATATATATACATATATATATACATATATACATATATATATATACATATATACATATATATATACATATATACATATATATATATATATATATACTATGATCAAAATCATCAATATTCTTATGATAATATATTGTTTCATATTCATTTTCTTATGATGATATTTCTATGTTCGTTATTTATAAGCATAGAGAAATAAAATTGGAGATATTTTTAACTCTAATTATAATTTGAATAAAAATTTATTTCTGGAAGAAATTAAGAAAAATCAAAATTCGATATATCTTATCATTTTTACAATAATTTGTTAACAACAACAAATTATATTTATCCTTGGTTGAGCATGCATGAATATGATAAATTATATTTTTATTAGCTTGTAATATGTATAAGGAAAGTTTCTAAATTTATGTTCTTATGATTGGAGATATTTGGTTTGTGCGAGCATGGCTAATTTCATAAATTTATCTTCCTTGAATGCTAATCAAATTCTGTTCAAAT
Organism: Phalaenopsis hybrid cultivar; assembly: GCA_002079205.1. Taxonomy (NCBI): domain Eukaryota; kingdom Viridiplantae; phylum Streptophyta; class Magnoliopsida; order Asparagales; family Orchidaceae; genus Phalaenopsis; species Phalaenopsis hybrid cultivar. Next base: position 126,441 of record JXCR01145215.1, on the reverse strand, counting down.
CTTCATTGGATTTTATTTCCGCCTAAATTGAGCGTTGTTCATTATTGGTTCAAATTTTTTTTTTTATTTCAAAAAATATTTGAATAATATATAAAGGAGATTTAAATGTGGTACAACTGTTGGTATATTGCTTGAATAAAGTTGAAACGCTTTCTGATCAAATTTCAAATAAGGTTTGATTGAAATTCATATAAGGTGCATGAAATGTTTGGTCATTGCTCAAATCTTGCTTTTTTTTTTTTTTGCCCGTTATCTTTTTAAAATTGGCTCTTTGAGTTGTATTATATATGCTAATCTCAATTAAAGGCATATTTATGGAGAGGTATTACACGGCTCAAGTCACTTCGGAGCTTGTGGGGTGTTGAAGATTAAAATTTTATTTTTTTTTAAATAACATTATAACAAAAAAAATATTTGAATATTTCATACTTTATGAGCTAAGTTATATATACATATATATCATGATTAAAGTGTCACACCCGCCAAAATCCCCCCCTTCCCACACAAAGGTCAAAATATACTTAAAAAAATGAACTTTTTGAGGATGGTCGATCGAGCTAAACGATAGGGCTAAGCCGACTAGTCATAAGATGACCAGAGGATGATTAGTTTCTCGAAGTTCTTTTAAGGCACCCCGATACGAACCCCACTTACATAGGGGGAAAAAATGTCATAATGTTATCATGACATATTTTCTATAAATACGGAAATCATTTATTGTAAAGGGGACAATTTTTTTACTGGAGATTGACAATGATATGGAGTGCGCATTGGAGTATGTAGCCCAACAAATCTAAGATGTGATGAATTTAATGTTATAAATGATTTGAGGCACGCTGACTAAGGAGAGAGATTAGTTATTTCGATATGGTGCCCAAGTGCTAAATGACAAAGGAGTCCTCGGGCCCATGAAAAGAGAGGAAGAAACCCAATACACTGACAATGATGGGTTGACGTCAACCAATCACAACCAATTTAAGAGTATTGAAGCACCACGTGCCTAGAAAATGCTATGTCTCGGCAAATTTCCGAGTTGAACCCCATAATGATTCAATATTTCGACACTATAATCTTGCAGGGGACGATTAGACTTGGTTGATAATATCACTTATTTTGAGTTGGTTGTATACTTTGTCGAAATCAATGATGTGCTAAAGTGTCAACTCTTTTTCACAACGCTATGAGATTTAACCCTCAGGTAATTCAATGGATTATTGTTGAGAGTAATGGTGTTGTTTGCATATTTCAGATGAAAGTTCGTCGCGTAGTTCGTCAACACGCAAAAGCCTAAGAAAAGTTTGCAGGCTCTCTTACAGTTTCACCGAGAGCAAAGTGAGAACCTGAGTGCCTTCATCACCCACTTTTAAAATGAGATGTTGGAAGTTTGGGAGTTAGAACCTACGATTGCCCATACAACCCTCCCTTATGGACTAAAAGAATGACATTATTGTTATGTGTTGTGTTTACAACATTCGAAGATGCTATCCAAGTCATTGGAACTTGCCTGCAATCATATATCGACAGAAGAATATAATCCCACCCCCTCATTTAGAACACAACAAACCAACCGTCACTTACCGAAGATAATCACCCATTGAGAAGGATGAAACCAAGAAACAATGCTCACCATCCGACCCAAACTCGTCTTGAAGACTCACAATCACCCTCAAATAGCCAAACAATTGAAAAAAACTCATTATCAAATAAATCAGGCCTAGTCCCCCGAAAAGGGACTAAACTAATATATGGAGCGACTTTCACCGACCCGTGAGAACCCTAAACTGACTCATTTGAGAGTCATAATTGATGAAATTGTGGAAGTCATTCAATATAAAGACTACTTCAAGAAGGTTATCTTCATGAAAGTCAAAGCTTATCTCTGATATTCAAAGAATAATATGGGTACCACCGCAATCACAGTTACGACAGAAGGAGCGTCGACACCTCCATCACTTGATCAAATATTTGATCATGCCCAAAATTTGAAGGAATTTGTAGCTCTCGAAGCAACCTCCCAAAGACAAGAAAAAGCTCTCGTCGAATAAATTAAATGTGAGTCAGCCTGAGCTCATGCAATCTACACAACAGTCGTAGATCCTGCCATCTTCAAAGAGGATGGAGGAGATTCAACTCACTAAGTCAACCTGAAGAGGCTTTGATCGTCAAAACTATATGCATCCTTTCTACCACCAAGATGCAACTTCCCACTTTTTTTACTTAATAAAAACTTTCCTCCTAAAGGTAACTCATGTAATGATGTTATTGTTTTAACTGTTTTGGTTGTCTATTTCTAGGTCGATAGTACAATTATTGGCACTGGGAGCTTGAGAAATTTGATCTTTAAATTTGTGCATGACAAGAAAAATCTAGGCACCTCGCATCTTCTAGCCATGCATGGGCTACTCCATATGTTCTTTGTCGAGAGGAAAGAAGCCATAAGAATCCTTACTTTGCCAATCCATGGAGAGAAAGTCAAAATCAATTCATCGTCATAGCATATTTCATTGTGGTTGACTCACCACCCACTTATAATGTCATCTTTGATCGCTCTTTATGTAATTCTTTCTAACCCATCCAACTATCAAGTAATAGTGATGCTCCCACGCAACAGAAAGGTAATCCCCCTTTAGGGTAATCTAGCATAATCTCGTGTCTGCTACCTTTGCGCAGTCGATGACATTTGTTAGAAAGCTCTCAAGCTCGACATCCAACGAGAAGGTCTCGAGACCAACGGGACTACCCAAAAGTCCTTGCGATCGAGAACAACACAGGTAAATTTTTCTCATCGAGTGAAGCTTTTGATGCATATTATTGGGATAGACAGATACTTGCTCTCAAAGATCATTAAGACATATTTGTTTGACCAATTGTTGAGATGCATGGAGTACCAATTAGTGTTGTCTGTCATCTAATAAACATCAACAAAGTGGCTCATCCCATAAAACAGAAGATGAGGACATCTGAAGTCACACTAGCCAAGCCAATTCGAGAAAAAGCGCAAAATTTGTTGAAGACTCGTTACATTTGGGATGTTCAATGCCAGGAATATAACCAATGTGGTTACGGTCTAAAAATAAATGATAAATGATTAATGTGTTGATTTCACTAACTTGAATGTTTCTTGTCTGAAATATAGTTACCCCTATCAAAGATTGATGTGATCGTGGGTGCAGTGGTTGGTCGCTTAGTCATGAGATTTCCTGTGCTTTATCTGGCTACCATCAAATCAAGATGTACTAAGTCAACTCAAAAGAATAATATGTTTATCATAAATGAGAGAATGTATTGTTATAATATAATGCCCTTTAGACTTTAAAATACTCATGTAACCTATCAACGTGTAATGGATGTAATTGTTGTTAAAAAATAAATAAAAAATATTGAAGTGTATGTTGATGATATATTAGTAAAAAGAAAAGCACCCTGATAACACATAAAATAGACTTTTGAGATCTCAAGAATATTTAACATGCAACTCAATCTACTTAAGTGCTCATTTAGCAAGTCAACATGAAAGTCTTTAGGAAACCTCCCAACCCCCTAATGAATAAAATCCAACCCAAAAATATGAGAGCTAGTTGACATGTCATTTTTTCCAAAACATGAAGGAAATCTAAAGGTTGATGAGCTGAATCAATGGATTATTGTTCGGAGTAATTACATCATTTGCATTTTTTTAATAAATGTTTGTTGTGCAGTTCATCAACACACAAAAACCTAAGAAGAGTTTTCAAGCACTCTCACAGCTTCGCCAAGAGTAAGGTGAGAACCAAAGTCTCTTCATCACCCTCTTTTAAAAGGAGATATTAGATGTTCAAGAGTTAGATCCTATGATTCCCATGCAACACTCACATAGAGTCTAAAATAAGGACATTTTTGCTATGTGTTAGTTTACAACGTTCAAATATGCTAGCCAAGTTATTTGAGTTTGCCAACAATCACATATCGACAAAGAGAATATTACTCCCCCATCCCCCGTCTCATTCAGACATAATAAACCATTCCTCACCTGCCAAAGAAAATTGTCCACAGTGAAGGATGGAAACCAAGACACAAAGCTCGCTCTTCAACACTAACTCTCCTTGAAGACTCAAAACCTCCCCCCCAAGTAATCGTAAGACAGAAAAAAAACTCATCATAAAATAAATCAAGCACGGTACTCCGAATAGTTTCTTAATTGATACATGGAGCAACTATAAACTACGATGAGAACCCCAAATTAACTCCTTTAAGAGTTTTAATGAATGAAATTGTGGAAGTCATTCAATATAGAGACTAGTTCAAGAAGGAAATCTTGATGAAAACCGAAGCTTATCTCTGAGATTTAAAGAAGTAATATGTGTACCATTGGGATCTCGACGACGATAGGATGACATGTTAACACCTTCATAACTTGATCGAATATTTGATCAAGTCTATAAAATTGAAGGAATTTCTAACCCTTGATGCAACCACCCAACAACAAGGAAAAGCTTCTGCTAGAGAAATAACAAGTGAGCCAGACTGTGCTCATGTAATCTACATGATAGTTGTAGCTTCTGCCAACATCATAGGGATGAAGAAGATTCAACATGCTAAACCAGCTTGAAGAGGCTTTGATAAAAAAAACTATGCGCATCCATCCTACCACTACGATGCAACTTGCACCCCCTTTTTTTACTTATGCAGACTTGCCTCCTAAAGGTAACTTGTACAATGACATTACTGTTGTAACTACTTTGGTTGACAATTTTTAGGTCAATAGCATACTTATCAACATTGGAAGCTTGGTAAACATATTGTTTAAATTGGTGTTCACAAGATAGACCTAGGCATCTCACATCTTTCATGCCCACCTTAGCCGCCCTATAGGTTATTTGGCGAGAGGAAAGAATCCATAAGAATATTCACTTTGCCAGTCATATGAGGAGAAAATGAGAAGTAATTCATCGTCATAACATATTTAATCATGGCTAGCTCACCATCAACTTATAACATCATCTTTGGCCACCCTATACAAAATTATTTCTAAGTTGTCATTTCTACGTAACATGTAGCAGTGGCTTTCCCATGTGATAGATAGGTGATCGCCCTTTGGAGCAATCTAGTGCAATTGTTCCTGCTACCCTTGCTCAATTGACAACATTCTTTAGGAACCTCTCGAGCTTGACACCCAATGAGGAGATCTTGAGACCAATAAGACTGCCAAAAAAAAAGAGATCAACACCAAGTTCTAAGAAGTAAGTTCTAAGAAGTAAGTCAATTAGAGAAGAGGTACATAAGGTGTTGAAAACTTGTTACATTTGGGAGGTATAATACTCAAAATGGGTAGCCAATGCAGTCAAGTTCTAAGAAGTAAGTGATAAATAACGAATGTGTGTTGATTTCACCAACTTAAATGGTATTTATCCTAAACATAGTTACCCTTGCAAAAGATTGATGCACTCATGGATGTAGTGGTTGATCGATCAACCACGGCTTCCTCTACGCTTTCTTTAGATACCACCAACTCAAGATGCATTGTTTATTACAGGCGAGATAATGTACTATTACAATATAATGATCTTTAGACTTAAAACTACTTGCACAGCTAATGGATGTGATTTTTTATAAATAGAAAGAGAAGATTATTGAAGTTTATCTTAATGATATTTAGTAAAAAGTAAAACACCATAACAATACATAAAAAAGACTTAAGAGAAACTTTTCAAATCGTAAGGAAAACACACAATTCAATCAACTTAAGTGCACATTTTGCATGTTAAAAATAAAAGTTTTTTGAATACCTCCAAACCCCTAATGGAATAAAATCCAACCCAAAAAAGGTCTGGGAATGTACGCCATCACCTTGAAACATGAATGAAATCTAAAGGCTGACAAATAGAATTGCAAGGATAAGCTGTTTCATTTCTCGGTTAGGTGATAAATGCACAGCTTTCTTCAAGTCATTTGACATGCCTTAAAATTAGCTATTTTATATATACATTTCATGCTTATTTTTTATGACATTTTGTTTTAGTGAAAATTATTTTGCATGTTTGTTGTTTCAGGTACAAGAAATGTAGTTTATAAGAAAATTAGTGAAAATTGATGCAAAATGGAGCCATGAAGCTGTGACGCCTAAGCGTCAGATTCCATACGAGATTGGGGCCTAGACGCCACGATTTGGCGCCAGAAACAATTACCCCTTTTATTCTATGACTTTAGACGAATTCTGAAGAGGTGTCTGAAGCAATCCTTTACGATTTTCAAAGCTTTACATATAGGGATGAATTTTAAACAAAATAGAGGAGTGTGAAGTCGTTTTAGAGTGGATTTGACCCTCATTAGAGTAGGCCACCATAGCGAGAAAGCGTTGAGTCTTTGTGATTGTTGAAGTTTTGTAAGTCTTGTAAGAGTCTATTAGAGTCAAGAAAGTCAGCCAACTTCAGAGAATTGCTTTAAGAAGAGTTTGAGATAAGTATTTGTACTTTTGTTTATATTTTGTTTTGTTAACTTGAGTTTTAATATAAATGATGTTTTGTTTTGTTATCCCCATGAATTCTGAGAAGTTTTCCTTTTCTTTCTCTTTGTAATAAGAAGTAATAATGTGAAGGATTTGATTTGTTTAGAACTTCTTTTATTTCCAAAATTATGATAGTATGTTCACCAGTTCTTCATTTACTTTGCAAATTGGTCACTTGTAATGTTAAAATTTGTTGTGAAACATAATGACCCGAGAGAGTTATGATTTCACCCAACTAGTGAGTACCACACTAACCTTACGAAAAGGGCGACCAAAATCTAAGGAGAGTGCAAATAGACAGAGAGATAAGTTTTGATGGGCGTAAAATTGGTGTTTCTAGGGTGACAAATTTGATTCTTTACCAATTTTGTCTAGAGTCGGAACCTGAGTCCCTGGTAGGTCCTATAGAGAGGGTACAATGGGCAATCTGAAAGTGAGATGCTAGAATCTACTCAGCACTACCATACAATCTGAAACTTACTTTAGATTAGCTAATGTTCTTTATGCACTTGAGAGAAGATAAAAAATATGTATGCTCCTATTTATCACAATATATCATTTAAACATTTTGATTCCTACACAAATTATGAACTCATTGCAAGGGAAAATATTCTTTTCATAATTGGAACTTTCTTTTACATTTAGCATAATTTAGAATTTATACATTTACATTTAGTTTTAAACAGAACTTGTAGAAATTTAGTAGTTTTAATTTACACTTGAATTTGGTATTATATTTTCTAGATTAATTTCTACAGTTTAACTAAAAGTTTCACTAAAAGTTTATACAAAGAGTTATCGCATTCCCGTGGGAACGATAATGGAGTTTTTATAGAAAATTCTATATTATTTGAAACGATACATATAGTTGTGTAATATTCATAATGTGAAAACTATTATTCAAAACTTTATAACATTTCATTTTTTCACATTAGTTGCTAAATATAAATTAGGTCAAGTTTTTGCCTATCTTTTGAAATATAAAAATCAGCATAATTGCGAGTTGGATCAACATTGTGGTGGGTGAAGCACTTCACTTGGTCGGATGAATGTGAGTAAACATTCTAGAAGCTAAAGGCTTTATTAACATCATCATCGCCACTCCATAGCCTCAAAGCCAAATGAAAAACTTTCCTTTTACTTTGGGGTTGGACCCATGCATGCCCTCACACGCCCGTTCGCTCGTGCTTGCTCCCACACACGATTTGGCTCGTCCCCATGCTTGACATCCCGTCCCGACTTACACTTGTGTTTGCTTATGGAGCCCATAGTCTTTTTAATGCCCAATTCTTTTTTTTTTTTATATACGAGCACACAAGTGCACTTGCACATTGATGTCCGCACATTCATGCGCCTAACATTACCCTTTAGGCACTACTACCATTGGAGTAACCTTGCCCGGTCGACATCATTGCTTTTAGACTATAGCTATTACCTTCACCCATCAAAACAATGACAAGTTCATCTAAGCTTCACAAAATATAGAGGCTAACCATAAACACTTTAAAGTACAAATTGTTGGATTGTTTATTTTCGGACGATACAAATAATTTTTTTTCAAAAATAGAGAGGCAACTAATGTGTTATCATTGAATTTTTATTAACTTGAATGAATTCGAGACATTTGACGTAGATTTTAATACATCTTTTGAGTGAATTTCGTTCATCATCTACAGGTCTGATTTAACAAATTTACCATTAAAATGATTGCCTCGATGAGACAAACCAAAATATACAAAAATTGAGATAATCTAAATCAAATCAAGCAATTAAACCATACTTGAAGACTTTTGATAGTCGATTGAAGGGTCAGATAAACTGAAATCTTGACATGATAGTCAAATCAATCGCCTCTATAAAAAGGAATCCAATGAGCTTAAGCTATCTTAATTCTAAGGTCATTAAGGCCATTTGATCATAAGAAAAACTTATATGATCAAGTGGAATCAATATGAGTTATTTGATCGGCGATTATGGTTGTTCTTAGTCAAATGACTATAATACCTTCAACAAGGCCTATAAATAGCACCCGCTCTTCACTTGAGTTGGAGGGAAAAAGAAGAAATAATTAGTCAATTTCTAGTGTTGTTCTAGACCGAAGACCTGATAATAACTCTCGGCTTCTATAGCCGTTGACCACCGCTCACCGACTGACATCAACCACTGTTGATCGCCCCCCTGGTTGTCGTAGTTGGTGGACACTATTAATTAGTGAAATATACAAAATACTATGAAATAACGTACATCGAATACGGTGTATTAAATGACTAACAATAACTTCAAGTGACATCCGTTATCAAATATTACATTCACAACATAACAAATCTTTCAGTATACGGTGTACAAACAAGTATCGTACTTGGTGTATCATTGTGATATTTCTTTAGTTGTGGGATAAGAATCTATTTTGTGCTTACAACCCTGCAGTGAATCATTTTGAAAAAATGATGCATCGTGATTTTTTTTTTACTGGTTCTCCACATAAACATTCACGGTGCCTCCTCCTATCCATTTTCTTTATCTAGGTCTATTGTGAGTCTGGTAGACATTAAATTATTATTTAATCAAAGTAATTTTTCTAGCTCCCAAAATAAATAAAATTATTTTTATTGTAGTTCAACTTATGTATTGTGCGGGGGCATCTTCTTCAGGTAATCAATCATGCATGGTTGCATATAATTTTTTGTTATAAAATTATAGATCAAACTAATTTAAAATATTGATATAGAAAATCAAATTGAGTTATATGAGCAATAAAATTAGAATTTAAGCCAAAATTTTGAATGAGTATTTATTTATTTGCGAAGCTGCATATCTTTCAAACCAAATACACAGAAAGCGCACCCTATTCCTCTGGTCTCCACGCGCTGCCTATTCCCTTAGGGTTCTGAAAACGGAGAAGAGTGGCGGGAGAAGGAAGAAGAAGACGCCNCTCCTCTTCCTTCTGGTTCATCTCCTTCTCCTCCTCCTCCTCCTCCTTCTTGCTCATCTCCTTCTCCTCCTCTTCTTCAAAATATTCCTCATAATCTTCAAATTCTGCATCTTCCTCAACCTCCACTTCATCATATTCCTCGTACTCTTCCTCTTCAACTTCGCAGGAGTTAACCGTTCTCTCTATGAACGCCATCACCGGCTTATCAAAGACGAAGACAATACCCTAGGCCGGCCTTCCAAGCTTTCCTATATTTATAATAATTTTCCGGGTTCTAACTGTTGCCGCATAAAATAGAAACATGGCGATTATTTAGGGTTTTCCTTCGTGGGGTTTTGACTTAAAGATAAATTATGTGGTTGNTTTCCGGGTTCTAACTGTTGCCGCATAAAATAGAAACATGGCGATTTTTTAGGGTTTTCTTTCGTGGGGTTTGACTTAAGATAAATTATGTGGTGTAAGTTAAAAAGGAAAGTTACATACATACCATTTAAGTACTACGTATTTATTCAACTAATATCTGAATTTAAATATCTATTTTTATAACACTTAATTTTTAAATTCACGCCAAAATATCACAAATATTAATTTTCATAAAAGTAAAATACATCTTTTATGTATTTATTTTGATGTGATTAAAATATTAAGGTANTTTCCGGGTTCTAACTGTTGCCGCATAAAATAGAAACATGGCGATTTTTTAGGGTTTTCTTTCGTGGGGTTTTGACTTAAGATAAATTATGTGGTTGAAGTTAAAAAGGAAACTTACATACATACCATTTAAGTACTACGTATTTATTCAACTAATATCTGAATTTAAATATCTATTTTTATAACACTTAATTTTTAAATTCACGCCAAAATATCACAAATATTAATTTTCTTAAAAATAAAATACATCTTTTATGTATTTATTTTGATGTGATTAAAATAGTAAGGTAGTGTAAAAGTATTTTTTTAGAGTTTAAATGTTGGGTATGTAAATATATAGCAATTATGTGGAACTTTTATAAATTTCTTATTTCTTTTTGAGACTATTATTGTGTATTAAGAATTTGTATTACTTTAATAAAAATAATAATAATTTCAATATGACAAGTTTATCCTAATTAGGGGTGTAAACATGGTTCGCTCATGTTCGGCTCGTTTATATTTCGAGCTCAAAAAGTGTGTTCGTGATCGGCTTGTTTGCTTGACGAACCGAACATGAGATGATCACGAACAAAGAGTTATTTTAACAACTCTAATCATGTAGCCATAAGACAAAAATGTTTGATCAAGATTTAAAATTTATTATTTANTGTATAAGAGACGGGTTCGGCTCGTTTATATTTCGAGCTCAAAAAGTGTGTTTGTGATCGGCTCGTTTGTTTGACGAGCCGAACACGAGCTGATCACGAACAAAGAGTCTTTTTAACAACTCTAATCATATAGTCATAAGACAATAAGAGTTTGATCAAGATTAAAAAATTATTATTTATATTAAAATATGATTTANCAATATTCTTATGATAATATATTGTTTCATATTCATTTTCTTATGATGATATTTCTATATTCGTTATTTATACGCATAGAGGAATAAAATTGGAAATATTTTTAAATCTAATTATAATTTTAATAATTATTTATTTCCGGAAGAAATTAAGAAAAATCAAAATTCGATATTTCTTATCATTTTTACAATAATTTTTTAACAACAACTAATTATATTTATTCTTGGTTGAGTATGCATGAACATGATAAATTATATTTTCATTAGCTTGTAATATGTATAAGGAAGGTTTCTAAATTTATGTTCTTATGATTGGAGATATTTGGTTTGTGCAAGCATGGCTAATTTCATAAATTTATCTTCCTTGAATGCTTATCAAATTCTGTTCAAATCTTCATTGGTTCAAATTTTATTTTTATTTAAAAAAATATTTGAATAATATATAAAGAAGATTTAAATGTGGTACAAATACTGTTGGTATATTGCTTGAATAAAGTTGAAACACTTTCTGATCAAATTTCAAATAAGGTTTGATTGAAATTCGTATAAGGTGCATGAAATGTTTGGTCATTGCTCATGATATTTTTTTTCCCCGTTATCTTTTTAAAATTGGCTCATTGAGTTGTATTATATATGCTAATCTCAATTAAAAGCATATTTATGGAGAGGTATTACACGGCTCAAGTCACTTCGGAGCTTGTGGGGTGTTGAAGATTACAGTTTTATTTTATTTTTAAATAACATTATAACAAAAAAAAAAATCTGAATATTTCATACTTTATGAGCTAAAGTTATATATATATATATATATATATATATATATANATATATATATATATATATGAAAGTGTCACTACCACAAATATCCCCCCACTTCCCACACAAAGGCCAAAATATAATTAAAAAAAATGGACTTTTTGAGGATGTTTGGTCGAGCTAATTGATCGGGCTAAGCCGACTAGTTATAAGATGATCATAGGATGATTGGTTTCTCGAACATCTTTTAAGACACCTCGATACGAACCCTACTTATATAAAGGGCAAAAATGTCATATTGTTGTCATGACTGATTTTCTATAAATATGGAAATCATTTATTGTAAAGGGGGAGATTGACAATGATATGGAGTGCACATTGGAGTGCGTAGCCGAACAAAACCAAGATGTGATGAATCTAATGTTATAAATGATTTGAGGCTCGTTGGCTAAGGAGAGAGATCAGTTATTTCGACATGGTGCCCAAGTGCTAAATGATAGTGGAGTCCCCAGGCCCCAGGAAAAGGGAGGAAGAAAATGGGTTGGCATCAATCGATAGCAACCAATTTAAGGGTATTAAAGCACCACGTCGCCCAGAAAATGCTTGGTCTCGGCACATTTCTGAGTTGAACCCCATAATGATTCAATATTTCAGCACTATAATCTTGCAGGGGACGATTAGACTTGGCTGATCATATCACTTATTTTGAGTTGCATGTATACTTCCTCAGAATCAATGATCTGCTAAAGTGTCGACTCTTTCTTACAACGCTGTAAGATTTGACCCTCAGAAAATTCAGTGGATTACTGCCACGAGTAAGCACGTTGTTTGCATATTTCAAATGAAAGTTCATTGCATAGTTCATCAACACACAAAAACCTAAGAAGAGTTTGCAACTTTCTTACAGTTTCATCAGGAGCAAAGCGAGAACCTGAGTGTCTTCATCACCCACTTTTAAAATGAGATGTTGGAGGTTCTAGAGTTAGAACATGCGATTGCCCATGCAACCCTCGCTTATGGACTAAAAGAATAACATTGTTACTATGTGTTGTGTTTACACCGTTTGAAGATGCTATCCAAGTCATTGGAACTTGCCCACAATCATATATCGACAGAAGAATATAATCCCACCCCCTCATTTAAAACACAACAAACCATCCGTAACTTACTAAAGATAATCACCCATTGAAAAGGATGAAACCAAGAAACAATGCTCAACGTCCGAGCCAACTCGTCTTGAAGACTCACAATCACTCTCAAATAATCGGACGATCGAAAAAACTCATTATCAAATAAATCAGGCACAGTCCCTAGAAAATGTACTGAACTAATATATGGAGCGACTATCAATGACCCGTGAGAACCCTAAACTGACTCATTTGAGAGTCATAATGGATGAAATTGTGGAAGTCATTCAATATAAAGACTACTTCAAGAAGGTGATCTCGATGAAAGTCAAAGTTTATCTCTGATATTCAAAAAATAATATGGGTACCATCGCAATCACAGTTACGTCACGTCGACCTCCATCACTTGATCGAATATTTGATCATGTCCCAAAATTTGAAGGAATTTGTAGCTCTTAAAGCAACACCCAAAGACAAGAAAAAGCTCTCGTCGAATAAATTAAGGGTGAGTCGGTCTTAGCTCATGCAGTCTACACAACATACGTAGATCCTGACATCTTCAAAGAGGATGGAGGACATTCAACTCACTAAGGCTCTGTTTGGCGCATCTACAGTTTCTCAGTTTTTCAGCTGTAGTTGCGCTGCCCCAGGAAGCAGCTGCGGGGAAACTGCTGTGGGGAAAGTGATTGTTGTTTGTTGCAGCTATGTGAGAACAAATGTGAGACAACTGTTTCTAGAAAAATGATCATTTTGTCCATGTTTAGTGAAATATAAAAATACATAGGACTTGAGTGGTATGTACCTAAATGCACCCCGACCCTCATTTATAAAAAAAAGAAAATTTACATATATAACATTCAATTCTGAAGTATTTACATATATAGCATCAATACTTCTATACATACATACATACACCTTACTCATATGTGAAATGATGTATTTCACTTCTTAATAGTTAAAATAGTAGTACTTCTGTTCAAATATGTAAATGTTGGGTGGTATATCACTCAAATCTTGATATTTACAATATATCACAAAAGGATATTTACATATATATCTAGCACAAAAGTTCTTAAATATTTACATGCCAAAATGTTGATCAGCAGCAACATAAAAGAAGATGAACAATAAAATAAAATAAAATAAAATAAAATAAGAAAAGAAGAGTAGCACATATATTATTATCTAAATATGATCTCCTATAAATTTGCACGCATGGATGAATTACAAATGCCTTACAGAACACACCAAAATTTATCTGTAAACAAATTTTCAGCAGATCAGCATTCTCTCCAACCGCTTGAATTCCTTCTTCCTCACGTTAGCAAATCGGGCTGCCTCATCCTCCTTTTCCACCGCTAGAATCTCTCCGCCACCACCTCGGCCGATGCTGGGGCTATGGAGTGAAGCAATTTGAGTTCTTCGGCGACTGATGACCTAAGGTTACCCACACACCGCAAATCAGCAATGGCGGGAGCAAGCGCATCGACTGCTGCGGACCTTCCTTTTCCTCCTCCATGGCTTCGAGGGGTTCTTCCTACTTATCGCGCCACCCGTTCCTAGGGCCGCTCGCTGGCGTTATCGAAAATCGGACTCGCGGGTATGTCGACCTCCTTTTGCGAACTCCGGCAGAAGGGGCATATACGTAAAAGTAAATAGGAAAGCTGGTAGTAAAGGTGGNCTCGCCGGCGTTATTTGAAGTCGAACTCGCGGGTATGTCGACCTCCTTTTGCGAACTACGGCAGAAGGGGCACATACGTAAAAGTAAATAGGAAAGCTGGTAGTAAAGGCGGACCTCCGGCTGCCGAATTTTCGTTGCGCGTCGGGGCTGCTGCGACCAAATCGCCGCCCCAAATGGGGGAGATTCGCGGGGCGACGCCACACCGTGCAAAAAAATTGCCCCCAAACAGACCCTAAGTCAACCTGAAGAACCTTTAATCGTGAAAGCTATATGCATCTTTCCTACCACCAAGATGCAACTTCCCATTTTTTTTTACTTATAAAAAACTTTCCTCCTAAAGGTAACTCATGTAATGATGTTATTGTTGTAATTGTTTTGGTTGTCTATTTCTAGGTCGATAGTACAATTATTGGCACCAAAATCTTGGCAAATTTCATCTTTAAATTGGTGCATGACGAGATAGATCTAGGCACCTCGCATCTTCTAGCCATGCATGGGCTACTCCACATGTTCTATGTCAAGAGGAAATAAGCCATAAGAATCCTTACTTTGCCAAACCATGGAGAGAAAGTCAGAATCAATTCATCGTCATAGCATACTTCATTGTGGCCGACTCACCACCTACTTATAATGCCATATTTGACTGCTCTAAATGCAAATCTTTCTAACCCATCCACCTATCAAGTAATAGTGATGCTTCCGGGTGACAAGAAGGTGATCACCCTTTAGGGTAATCTAGCATAATCTCGTGTCTGCTACCTTCGTGCAGTCAATGACATTTGTTAGAAATCTCTCAAGCTCGACATCTAGCAAGAAGGAAGTCTCGAGACCAACGAAACTACTCAAAAGTCCTTGCGTTCGAGAACAACACATGTAATTTTTTCTCATCGAGTGAAGCTTTTGATGCATATTATTGAGATGGACAGATACTTGCTCTCAAAGATCATTAAGACATATTTGTTTGACCAATCGTCGAGATGCATGTAGTACCAAGCAGCGTCGTCTATCATCTAATAAACATCAACAAAGTGGCCCATCTCATAAAACAGAAGAGGAGGACATCTGAGGTCACACTAGCCAAGCCAATTTGAGAAGAAGTGCAATCTACTTGAGTGCTCATTCAGCACGTCAACTTGAAATTCTTTAGGAAACCCCCAACCCTCAAATGAATAAAATCCAACCCAAAAATCTGAGAGGTAGTTGATATGCCATTCCTCTAAAACATGAAGGAAATCTAAAGGTTGATGAGTTGACTCAATGGATTATTGTTCGAAGTAATTACATCATTTGCATATTTCAAGTAAATGTTCGTCATACAGTTCATCGACACAAAAAAACCTAATAAGAGTTTGCAAGCACTCTCACAGCTTCACCAAGAGTAAGGTGAGAACCTAAATCTTTTCATCACCCTCTTTTAAAAGGAGTTGTTAGATGTTCAAGAGTTAGATCCTACGATTCCCATGCAACACTCACCTAGAGGCTAAAATAAGGACATTTTTGCTATGTGTTAGTTTACAACGTTCGAATATGCTAGCCAAGTTATTTAAGTTTGCCAACAATCATATATCGACAAAAATAATATTATTCCCCCATCCCCTATCTCATTCAAACATAATAATCCATTCATCATATGCCAAGGAGAATTGTTCATGGTGAAGAATGGAAACTAAGACACAATGCTCGCTCTTCAGCACTAACTCTCCTTGAAGACTCAAAACATCCCACAAATAATTATAAGACAAAAAAAGTCATTATAAAATAAATCAAGCACGGTACTTCGAATAGTTTCCTAATTGATACATGGGGCAACTGTTAACTATGTATGGTGACAACAACTTTATATATGCTTTAAAATACAAGAAGTTAATACTTCTGCTAGAAGATTTAATTCCTCAACAATGACTCCAAAAACTTGACAACGGTTATAGATTCGATAAAGATGTATATATAAAATATTCAATAATTGTAAAGTCACACTCATCAACGCAAGTATACGTATCGCTCAAGTAATATAGGACTCTAATGTAGTCCTAATTATCGTCCACAACGGAGTAATATTAGAGGCTACGAACTAAGATTTTAGAAAATCAATACTTAATCACAACAATATAATCTGAATTGCTTATTTGTCACTAATAGACAATTGAAATAATTATGTAATTTTAATTACCCTTAAATAACTAATTCTACTAATAAAGTTTCTAATGTGATATTCAATATATAAGAAAACATACTTCAAAATTATAGTGAATGGATAAAGTGAATCAGTTCAAATTGTATTGTGTCAAATAGGAGCATACATATTCTTTACCCTTTGGTCCAATCATAAAGAACATTGACTAATCCTATGATTGGTTACTGAATTTGCGGCTATGTTGGGAGCATACCGGCTCTCACTTCGGAGCTCCCACGTTCCCCTCGTCTTAGGGCTAACATCTACACTTTAACACCCAAACGATAGGACCGAATTGGGGATTTTAGTATGTCACTCTAAAATCTCCAATTCTACGCCCGATAATTTAATTTCTCTATTTATTTGCATCCAACTTCCAAGAGCTTTGATCTCCCTGAATCTTAAATGTAATCTTCACTTTAGTTGTAAAACTAAAGTGAAACATTAACCCAGTGGCCTGTCCCACAAAGTAGAAGATGAGGACATCAAGGCTCACACCAGGCAAGTCAATTCGAGAAAATATGCATAAGGTATCGAAGACTTGTTACATTTGGGAGGTCTAATACTCAAAATGGGTAGCCAATGCAGCAAAGTTCTAAAAACACAAGTGATAATTAATGAATGTGTGTTGTTTTCACCAACTTAAATGTTATTTTTCATAAACATAGTTACCCCTGCAAAAGATTGATGCACTCATGGATGTAGTGGTTGATCGATCAACCACGAGCTTCCTCTATGCTTTCTTTAGATACCACCAATTCAAGATGCACTGAGTAAACCCAGAGAACATTGTGTTTATTATAGGTGAGATAATGTACTATTACAATATAATGATCTTTAGATTAAAAATGCTCGCACATCCCATTACCGCATAATGGGTATGATTTTTTATAAACAGAAAGAGAAAATTTGAAGTTTATCTTGATGATATTTAGTAAAAAGTAAAACACCATAACAATACATAAAAAAAACCTAAGAGAAACTTTTGAAATCTTAAGGAAAACACACAACTCAATCAGCCTAAGTGCTCATTTTGCATGTTTAAATAAAAAGTTTTTTGAATACCACCCAACCCCTAATGGAATAAAATCCAACCAAAAAAAGGTCTAGGAACTCACACCATCACCTTGAAACATGAATGAAATCTAAAGGCTAAGAGGTAAAATTGCAATGCTAAACTGTTTTATTTCTTGGTTAGGTGATAAATGCACTGCTTTCTTCAAGTCATTTGACACGCCTTAAAATTACCTATTTTATTCATACATTTCATGCTTATTTTTTATGGCATTTCATTTTAATGAAAAGTAATTTGCATGTTTCTTGTTTCAGCTACAAGAAATGGAGTTTATAGGAAAATGAGTGAAAATTGATGCAATATTGAGTCATGAAGCAGTGGCCCCTAAGCGTCAGAGTCCATACGAGATTGGGGCCTAGGCGCCACAGTTTGGTTCCATAAATGATTACTCATTTTATTCTATGACTTTAGATGAATTTTGAAGATGTGTCTGAAACAATCCTTGGTGATTTTCAAAGCTTTACATATAGGGATGAATTTCAAACGAAAATAGGGGTGTGCGAAGAGTGGGCGGCCACCATAGCGAGAGAGTGTTGAGTCTTTATGATTGCTGAAGTTTTGTGAATCTTGTAGGAGTCTATTAGAGTCAAGAAAGTCAAAGAACTTCAGAGAATTGCTTAGAGAAGAGTTTGAGATAAGTATTTGTACTTTTGTTTAAGTTTTGTTTTGTAAACTTGAGTTTTAATATAAAGGATGTTTTATTTTGTTATCCCCATGAATTCTGAGCAGTTTTCATTTTCTTTCTCCTTGTAATAAGAAGTAATAATGTGGAGGATTTGATTGGTTTAAAACTTTTTTTAATCCCAAAATTGTGATGGTATTTTTGTCAGTTCTTTATTTACTTTGCAAATTGACCGATTGTAATGCTAAAATTCGTTGCGAAACATGATGACCCGAAAGAGCTATGATTTCACCCAACTAACCTTACAAGGAGGGCAACCAAAATTTAATTAGAGTGCAAATAGAAAGGGAGATAAGTTTTGATGGGCGTAGAATTAGTGTTTCTAAGGTGACAAACTTAACTCTTTACCAATTTTGTCTAGAGTTGGAACCAGAGTCCCTGGTAGGTCCTATAGAGAGAGCACAGTGGGCAATCTGAAAGTGAGAGACTAGAATCTACTCCACACTACCATACAATCAAGAACTTACTTTAGATTAACTAATGTTCTTTATGCACTTAGGAGAGAGTAAAAAATAGGCATGCTCCTATTTGTCACAATGTAACATTTAAATTTTTTGATTCCTACACAAATTATAAACTCATTGCAAAGGGATATATTCTTTTCATAATTAGAACTTTCTTTTACATTTAGCATAATTTATAAGTTTTACATTTACATTTAGTTTTAAACATAACTTGTGAGAATTTAATAGTTTTAATTTACACTTGAATTTGCTATTATATTTTCTAGATTAATTTCTGCAGTTTAACTAAAAGTTTTACTAAAGGTCTATACATAGAATTATCGCTTCCCCGTGGGAACGATACTGAAGTTTTTATAGAAAATTCTATATTATTTGAAAAGATACGTATAGTTGCGTAGTATCCCTGGTGTGAAAACTATTATTCAAAATTTTATAACATTTCATTTTTTCACACTAGCTGCTAAATATAAATTGGGTCAAATTTTTTGTCTATCTTTTGAAATATAAAAATCTACATAATTAAGAATCAGGTCATCATTGTGGCGGGTGAAGCACTTCACTTGGTCGGATGAATGTGAGTAGACATTCTAGAAGCCAAAGGCTTTAATAACATCATCATCGCCACTCCAGAGCCTCAAAGCCGAATGAAGAACTTTCCCTTTACTTAGGAGTTGGCCCATGCACGCCCTTGCGCACCCGTTCGCTGCTTGCTCCCACACACGATTTGGATCGTCCCCATGCTTGACATCGCGTCCCGACTTACACTTGTGTTTGCTTATGGAGCCCATAGTCTTTTTAAAGCCCAATTATGAATTTTTTCTTATACGAGCACACATGTGCCCTTGCACATCGATGTCCACACATTCATGCGCCTAACATTACCCTTTAGGCACTACCACCATTGGAGTAACCTTGCTCGGTTGACATCATTGCTTTTAGTCTATAGCTATGACCTTCACCCATCAGGACAATGACATGTTGATTTAAGCTTCACAAAATATAGAGGCCAACTATAAACACTTTAAAGTACAAATTGTTGGATTGTTTATTTTCGGACGACATAAATATTTTTTTTTCCAAAAATAGAGAGGCAACTAATGCGTCATCATTGAATTTTTATTAACTTGAATGAATCTCAAGACATTTGACATAGATTTTAATACATTTTTCAACAAATTTCGTTCCAAATCAAATTAAAAAATCATCTACAGGTCTGATTTCAAAAAATTTACAATTAAATGTCTGCCTAGATGAGACAAACCAAATTATACAAAAATAGATATAATCTGAATCCAATCAAGCAATTAAACCACACTCGGAAACTTTTGACATTCAATTGAAGGGGTCAAATAAACAACAATTTTGACATGATAGTAAAATCAATCGTCTCCATGAAAAGGAATGTAATGAGCTTAAGCAATCTTAATTCTAAGGTCATTAAGACAATTTGATCATAAAAAAACTTATATAATCAAGAGGAATCAATATGAGTAATTTCATCGGCGATTATGATTGTTCTTTGCCAAATGACTAAAATACCTTCAATAGGGCCTATAAATAGCACCCGCTCTTCACTTGAGTTGGAGGGAAAAAGAAGAAATAATTAGTCAATTTCTAGTGTTGTTCTAGACCGAAGACCTGATAATAACTCTCGGCCTCTGTAGCGTTGACCACCGCTCACCGGCTGACATCAATCACCGCTAATCGCCCCATGTTCACCGTATTTGGTGGACCCTTTTAATTAGTGAAATATACAAAATATTATGAAATAATATACATTGAATACAATGTATTAAAGAGCCGACGATAACTTCCAGTGCCACTCGTTATTGAGTATCGCAGTCACAGGATAACAAATATTTCAGCATACTGTGTACAAACAAGCATTGCACTTGGTGTATCATTGTGATATTTCTTTAGTTGTGGGAGAATAATTTATTTTGTACTTACAACCCTATAATGAATCATTTTGAGAGGACGATGCCTCGTGATTTTATTTTTTTTTAATGGTTCTCCACATAAACATTCACGGTGCCTCCTCCTATCCATTTTCTTTATCTATGTCTATGCTGAGTCTGATACAGTTCTGAGACATTAAATTATTATTTAACTAAAGTAATTTTTCTAGCACCAAAAAATTCTAAATAAAATTATTTTATTGTAGTTCAACTTATGTATTGTGGGGGAGGCATCTTCTTCATGTAATCAATCATGCATGGTTGCATGTGATTTTTTGTTATAAAATTATAGATCAAACTAACTTAAAATGTTGATATAGAAGGTCAAATTGAGTTACATGAGCAATAAAATTACGATCTAAGCCAAAATTTTTAATGAGTATGTATTTACTTGCGAAGCTGCATTTCTTTCAAATCAAATACATACGAAGCGCACCCTATTCCTCTGGTCTGTACGCGCTGCCTATTCCGTTAGGGTTCTGAAAACGGGGAAGAGTTGCAGGAGAAGCTTCTTCTCGTTCTTCTGCTAGGAGTGCCCAGAGAGCCATGGTCAGGCTGACTGCCGATCTCATTTGGAAGAGCCCCCACTTCTTCAACGCCATTAAAGAGCGTGAGCTCGACCTTCGAGGTTTATTTTCTCCTCCGTTCTTCCCTTGCAGCCTTTATCTGATCATATTCCTCGCGCTCATACTCTGCATCTTGTCGGATTTCTTAGGGAACAAGATCGCGGTGATAGAGAATATTGGGGCAACTGAGGTGAGTTCAGTCGTGCTGCTACGTTTGTTTTGTTTTTCTTTGGAGTTTTTTCTCAACTTATTTTTCATCGTCATTTTTTGAGCTTGAAGAGTTGAAGCCATTGGTTCGTTTGCTAGTTGTGCTTTGCATTAGGTTGTCGTTTCACAATGGGGTGGACATGTGGACCCGTATTGGGTGGAGCCAATAGCATGATTTAGTTTTCCCCGTGAACTTAGCTCAACCTTTGAGAAGCCAAATTTCTGTGTTCTTTCAAGTGGTTTTAGTATATTATTGATTGTCAGGGAATCTTCAACATGTTTTCAAACTGCATAGTACCTCCCAGTCATCTTTCTTTCATTTTTAATTTGAAGGGAGGGAGAGGGGGGCTTGTAGACTTATCTTATGCCCCAAAACTTATGATAGGTTTTATTTATTTTTGTTAAAATTTAAAAAATATATATGCTACATCTGAATACTTAATGCTTTGCTATTTCTACGAATGCATCCCTCCTAATTTATCTTTCCAAAAACCACCGTGATGATTGTGTTTATTGATAATTCTATCAATATATGCCAATATTCATGTTTGAAGGCTGAGTGAAACCCACATGCAAAAGTTTAAGTACCCTGGGTTTATTATACTAAAAATCAAATGTGTAGATTATTACATAATTTTTGAAGTTGTAGCTGTGTGGTTAAAGTGGCTCAGGCGTATGATGAGAAAAGACAATATGATAGAATCAAGATGGTAAATTTTACTAAATTGCAACGGAACCATCCATGCTTCATGCATCTAAGTTCTTGTAGCAATGAAGCCATTAAAATCTTAGGAGAACACAAGTAGGATTTTAGGTTCTTAAACTAAAATCCTACTTGATTATCTAAACTTATTTTACATGCAAGTAATTAGAGAGAAGGGGGGGTGGGACTGCCTCGATAATGAGAGAATGATTTTAGTTTAAGAGAACACAAGTAGGATTTTAGGCTATTTTGGAATAGTGAAGTGAGAGAATTGACTATTTAAAATTAGAAGTTTCGAGTTATAATATATTGTCTTATATGTAAAATACATTTTTAATAGCCTTTTATTTGTTAATATTAGGAGCCTTAATTAATCCTCTTAAATTAAGTTACTATTAAAATTAAAATAAAGCAGAGTTTAGATAATCAAGGAGAAAATGGAGTAACAACGATTTATTGTGCTCACTTGTTCTCTTGCATGGATGTCAATTTTGTATTATTTTATTATAAAATTCAAAACAAAATAATAAATTGACAATTGGTCCCCATTTTGATGCCTTGAAGATGTTGTCCTAATTTAATATTGGGTCTACTGGGGGCTTTTGCAGCTTTTGATTTGGTAGTTATGAAGATGTTGTGGGTTAAATAACTTCTTTGAAAGATACTATGAGTATAATAAATATTTTTTCAGGCATAAATCAGTTTTCTCATAGCTGCCATAATTTAGCAGTTTTTATAAAATACAGCTTCTTATCGTAGAGAATCTTTAAAAACTGCAAGAGATTAGTAACCATGCAGAAGTGTTGTCATGATTTGAAAAATAAAACTATGAAAAGTTATTCTTAATAGATCTTTATATTTATTTTGGGCTAATTATAGTGAATCAACATCTAACAATCATTTCAACCAGTTTATGCACGTTGCAATATCTGAACAACTTGAATCATGAATCTTCTATTTGGCTAATTTGTTCTTGCAAATAGCATTAATATTAAAAAATAGATATTGTAGTCAACTCATGATAGGCCTACTCAACCTAGACGATGTTATAGTTGATCCTGCTTATGGTTTGGTCGACTCCTGTGAGATAATTAATCTATGCGGCACACCCAACCAAAGCATTTCATTATTGTTGTTGGATTTGACCTATTGATAATAGTAGACACCTTTGCCGTTGGAATGGACAAAATGTAGCTTATTGCACTCAATCTAATTGTGGGGTTGGCCCAATGCGTTCGATCGATGAGGTTTGGCTAGCCCAAGTTGGCAGTGATGATGTATCTATTTCTGCTTGACTACTTGGGTATTTTCGATCTTACATCAACCTTTTTTTGGGTTCTTTAGTGTACACAAAAATTGATATTGGAAAATATTTTTGGTCTCAACCTTAGTAAGCTCTCATAATATGTGTGATGTAAGTTCAGGGATCAAGGATTTTTTATTGTGGAGCATTCTTATCATGTGGAGCATTCTTATCATTTTAATTTTAAAATCGGAGTTTACATTGTTTAGGTTTAATGATGAAAGCATTTTGGATGTGAATAATATCCATACTTTATTTTTTTCTTTTGGAGCATTCTTATCATTATAATTTTAAAATCGGAGCATACACTGTTTAGGTTTGATGTTGAAAGCATAATGGATGTGTATAATATCCATACTTTATGTGTTTTGAAGATTTGAATTGGATGGTGATCTGTGCATCAATATCCAAGGTTTAATGCAATTTGGTACGCTCAAAAGAACTCCAATCATGAAATAACTTGGCAAAGATGATTCTATTTTTTTTTTAATATTCAAGGCAGTACTATTATTGCATATTTATGCATGGAGTTAAGCTACATTAGGAAGGATTTGACCTTCAATCATTCCTACAATTTTGAATATTCTAGATTTGGAGATACTTATAGATATGAGAAATAAATGTAGAAGAAATCTCCACAAGGGCCTCATTTTCATGGCTGGACCATTTAATTTTGGAGAATTTTATTCACTTTTGCTTGAGAAGAGTTTTATTGGTTCAACTCATTAAGTGATGAGTCGGTTGTGTAAATTTTCTTTGGAGTGCAACATTTGTACCTCATTTTCATGGCTGGACCAATTAATTTTTGGGGAATATCATTCACTTTTGCTTGAGAAAAGTTGTACTGGCTTACCTCATTAAATGATGATTCAGCTGTGTTGATTCTCTTGGGGAGCACAGCATTAGTCCGAATACTTACATAATTAGGACATTCCATATTTAGCTACTCTATGAAAGGTAAAGTTTTATATATAGATTTTGGATTTTCAGCTCCCTGTCATGTTGATGAAGAAATGTTTTCCATTCTTCGCTTGTGTAATTTCTTGAAGCCTTGAAGCAGGGAATTGCTTAGTTATGCCATCTATTGGCTAGTTATTTGATGGTATTTAAGGAGCACTGGACAAGCCTCCGTCCAATTTTTTCTTTCTGTAGTATTGTATACTTTAATGTGTTTGATTTGTTCATGTAGTATAAGATTATGTGAAATATTGATGGTAGATTTACCATTACAGTAGAGTTTTGTAATGCTTTCAGCGCCTTTCACTTATATTTTAAGCTCAATGATTATCTTCATGCAAAGATGTTCACAAAATCCATGAGCCATGGCTCTAAAGTGCACTTGATCTTAAAATCATGTCTTTCTTATTACTTCTTCATGTTTGAAAATTTCCTCTAAAGAAGCTATAATAATATAATGTGGATTTTTTTTTATAATCAGGCCAACATAATCTTATTTTGTACTAGTCTCAAGGTCAAGCTCTTTATTTTTTCTAAATAAGACCCCTTTTCTTGGTGCGGCCTTGAGATAGAGTAGACTTCCTTGGATGGTTTACAAGTGTTATTCTTAGCATCATGAATGAAGTGGTTCATTACACTAACAAAATAAGCTAGGATAAGTATACCGGCCTTCCATTTTATCTATGATATAGACCTGTATAGTGTACCATCATTTTTTTCTTCACCTAATTTATTTTAAGGTTTGATCGGTGTTTGTTTGTTTCTCTCTTACAATATCTAGGCTATTTTTTAAGTTAGAAATAAATTTCTTGAGCCTTCCAAGTCCTTTGATCTTAAGAACTTTGGTAAGCTCATCAGTGAAGTAACAAATTTAGTGCCATGCTCATATTCTTTGATTTGCATATCTTGGAATGGGAGTTCTTTTTCTTGAATATATTTGAAGTGGAGTAGTGCAACTCAGTCCACGTGTACTTTATATTTCAACAGTGAATTTTTGTCCAACTAGGTATTTTAAGAGTAGGTTCACGTTTAGCGTAGATTGTATTATATATGATGCAATTTCTTTGAGGAAGCTCTATCTATTGTAGAGAAGATTTTAATGTGAAAGAATTTCTTATTATCCTTTGATGCCCTATTTTCTTGAATTGAATGACTTTATAAGAAGGGTCCATTTTTAAGGTATGTGACATTCATGGAAGTCAACATTTGTCGGGCAATTACATGATAACACTAACAATCTTTTTGACGGTTGACTGTCCTACAAATATGCTTTTTAGTGCAATTAGATCAAATTTACGAATATTGTGAGCTCAAATATGCACGAAAGATAGTACCAAGTACTTTGGGTAATATTTTGCCAGCCCATTAAAATCAGGATGAAAATGAATTAATGAAAAAAAGGAAGTTGTTTTACTTTGGTAATTTGACACTCTAGATTCAATCATATTTATCATGTTTGCGGATGTTATGACAACTTTTTTGAATATGTACATTAGAACATTATTTTGAGACAATTGAGCATGGGCAAAATTGAGGCGTTGTCTATTTTTCCCACTACAGTTCTGATCTATCGAAGCTTGTCAACACATGATTATTCATAGATGACCCCTTGCTTGAAGCGAATGAAAGGGTCTGATTGAAATACTCTTATAATGTTGGACCTAATAATTTTAGTGAAAAATTCAAAAATTGTTCTTATCATTTTTTTATAGAGGACATACGTTTTATTGTAATCATCAATAAGTGTTGTAAACTTGCTTTAAATTTAAGAATTTTAGACTGGCCACATATGTTAGTATCTATCAAGACAGGGCTTTAAAGGACTAATTTTATTTTTGGATAGGTTGCACTATATTGTTTGGTATGTTTGTAAGTTTCACAATGGAAACTGCTAATATCATTAGTCGCAATCTATAAAGGAAAATTATATTTAAGCAAATTAAATGGTTGATGTTCAGGGGGTTGATGATGATTGTTAAATCTTTATTGTATTTGGGGAATGATTTTACGATGAACGAGAAAGGGGCAGCATTTTCTCTTTATGTGTACTTACTTTCTCAATCAAGACAGTGGAGCCTATCTTTTTGGAGAAGAGCCGATCTCTATTTAGCAGATACAATCGTTATCCTTGTAACTTGATCCTCAAAAACATGTGTATGAAAGAAAGTTATTCAGCAATTTAAGTTTTGTTGACTTGGTCATTGATGTAAGATTGGTAGATACCTCTGGAACATCTAAAAAATTCTTGGAAGAAACAGAGGGAGGCAGGATTTTTTTTTTTTGTCCAACAACAATTTTATCCATTCATTTACAATAATGATTTATTTCTAGGATTTGTTATAAGCATCGAATTTGATTGAATCGTATGTCATATATTTAGTAACACTAGAATTTCTGATTAACGATTTGGAGAATCCAAAACACTGAAAACGTACAGACTATTGTTTTTATCTCATTGAGCTAATGAAAATGTACAACAGGATGTATTATTAAATTATTTTGAAATTTCTATGTTTTTCAAATTGTACCATCTTGACTTCTCCGCTTTCACTGATGCTGAGCTTTTGCTTGAGAGATCTTGCTGGCGTAGCTTTTGAATCTTTTTATCTTCATTTTGGTACGTGTGCTTTCCCATGGAGTTTAACGTAGTTTTCTTTTGTGTGACACAACTGCTTTCAATAAGTTTACCATATGCCTTCTGATTTAAATGGCTTGTTATTCTCAGGTTGTATTTTCCTGGAAAAAAGTTTCCCCTCTAGATCATCCGAGTGACTCGTAGATATCATGGATCTTCTATAGTTTGAGGTTTTAGCAAAATTGATCTCCAATTTTACTCAAAGCAAAGTATTGAGGAAGTGTCATTAGGGGATGTAGTGTCTTTTCTCAGCATTGTCTTATCAAACTTTGCATTGAAATTTTTCAATGAATTAGCAACTTCTCTTTCTTTTTTTGTAAGTTTTTTCTGTGTTGCAACATCATCACCGCACTTCACTTTTATATTTTAGTAATGATCCACTTTTAATTAAAAAAAAATTAATATTTTACTAACTTATGGTATTCTGAGTTTAAAACCGTACTGTGCTTAGTTGATGAGATTTAAGTATTGCTTTTGTACATCAGAGCAACATATTGCATCTTGTAGCAGGGTTTACACATTACTCTGCAAATATCTCGAGTGGTGGCTATGAGCATGCAAATTTCATTGATTTTTAACTGTATTGAATTCCAAAGCTAGGAAATAATCGAATGACTTAGCTCAATTGACTTTGCTTTCCTCCTCATTTAGAAGAGTTTTATCAATGTGTAACCGCTGTAGATTACCTTAGAGGCTGATACTCTATATTTCCCAAATTAATGGATTCAAAGGCCAAAGTGATCGTACTATATTGATTCTCAGAATTTTTTTACCATTTCAAAAAAGGAAGTAAGGATTCGAAGATGAAAAAGCAGATAATTTACAGCATAAGTCTGTCAGGTTGAACTACTTACTAGTATTGACCAATGAAGGCAGTAGAAGATCAACAATGAGGGCTAAAAGGCTCTGTAGGATTGAACTATGAAGACTGTATTTGTTCAACAATGCAGGCTACTATTCTTGGGGGAAATAATTATATAGATTAGCAATGACTGCCAATAATATTATGGAAAAACAATGAATGGAGAATTCCTTTAGGATTTAGCAGAAAGAATGATGCATACCTGCTGTAACGTTAGATGGGAAAAGATGATTCATTTTTTTATTTTCATATTTAGGACAGCAATAACATCACATATTTATAAATAAAATTGAGCTATATTAAGAAGGATTTGACCCTAAGACTCATAGACAATAATCTCATGCATACCCTATCCCTAGGCCTATTATGGTCTATTTATATTAAATAATAATAAATAACAAAAAAAAAAATTGCCCTTAGGCAGGCATCGGCGTAACAACTCCCCTCCCAAAATACACCTTGTCCTTAACATGGGAAAAATTGTCGTTGGATCAAGTTGTTTGGTTCTCATAATTCTTTATCATCTAGCAATCATTTCGATTTAATCAGAAATTAATAGTGACCCTTACGAATTCGAAATGTCATCTTGTGCGATTTTTTCAACCACATACAAATATGATGGTGTCCTGACTTCGAGTCAATCTTATAGAACATTGCAGTGTCAAACAACTCATCTAATAGCTCATCAATCACCAGAATCTCTATTAACTCCGTATCATGCGTCTTTTTCATCATTGTCTTCAATTTTGTTTGCTTCCTTTTGTTCAAGTTCGAATTTGGTCTTTTTGGTTGTTGTTGCTTGTGTCCAATCTCGATGTCGTCGCTCGATCCCGTTGCGGGCGGAGGCATTTAATGTATGAAACACAATGCTTTTCTTGATCTTTTTTTCGAGGGCCGTGAATCTCCACTCGAACTGCCCCTCCATGGACACTTATCCATTATAGAAAAACATTCTTTTATTTTCGATCTGATATGGCTTATGTCCTTCTTTGGTTTCACCTTCAAAGCGTCTACTTTTTTCATTGCCATCGCTCCTTGTACGGTTTCAAAACTTGCGATCTTGTGGTTGGCTTCCCAGCTAGCTTGAACCCCGACATGAGTGCTGCAATTCCGTTGTCGGCTTCCCAGATCATGAGAGGTTTCGTCATTTGGCTACGCCTGATTTGGTTGCAGACTTTTGTGATCTTGGATTACGATTGGACACCGCGATCCCACTACTACATCGTGAGGATTGAGCAAAAGGAGAAAGATCGTCGTTTTGGGTCTTTGTATGCCACAATTCTCACGTGGCCATCTTAGCTAGCTCTAGTTATCGCCAAGACGATGCTGGAATACGAGAAAAATGGAAGTTTTGGGTCTTAGTATGCTGCCAAAGAAGGAAGTTTTGTGTCTCTGTTTGCCGCGAAATAGGTCACAAAGTCGTGCGTCTCTTATCTTGACACTATCGAGATTGGCGATTCCCAGCTAGCAATTGACGACTTCCTCGACTAGCAATCAAGCAATCGACTACTTCCAAGCTAGATTTATTAGATTTCGTCACCTTCCGACTGTTTAGCGACTTGAGGGAGGTTGTAAGTCTACGATCCCAATGCGACCGAAACACTTTAAGGCGGTGATTCCTTCTTTTTGTATCGAAAGCTTTGATGCCAATTGATACATTTTGAGATAGGTTTTCCCACATAATTTAGGGCAAATACATTTTATTGGAAAAGTATCAAACATGCACTAAAAATACAAAGATAAACACCTACAATTTGAGAGATAGGCGATTTCTCCCAATTTTTACAATTCGAGAAGTAGGAAATCTCTCACAAACCTTAACCCTTAGATTCATAGGGAAATAACTTGTGCATACCCTAACTTTAAGCCTATTATGATCTATTTATACTAAAGAATAATAAACAAGAAAAGACAAAATTGTCTTTAAGCTATGCACCGGCATAACAACTTACTTCCGCGAAGATAATATTGAATCCACATTTGCATTGCAGATTATAAATTCCTTACTTTGCTTGGCTTTTGTTATACTCTTGGTTTCCCTCATTTGATCAAATCTTTTCTTCTCTTTTCTATTCTGTTCTCTCTCATCTCTTTTATTTTATTCTTTAGTCTCTCAATTAGCTTGCATGAGAGAGAATTTTCTACTGTTTGAGTCAGAGAATGCAGTCAGATAAAGAGATAAATGGCATAGGAGAGAATATATGATGAGAGAGAACAGGAGAATTTGATTTTTTCCTAGATTTTATGCCATTAGCATTGTTATGTATTCAAACTTGTGAATGAGTGCTGCGGAAGGTAGAGAGAAAATTCAAATTTTAAAATACATTATAATGGCCTATTTATAAATTATAGGAGTCTTAGCTATTTTACTTAAATCAAGGATTTATGTAAATTAAAAAAATAATAAAAATATCGTTTCTTGATGATCAAGATGCTGATTCAGGCGGGGATTAAGGGAGTGGTTAAGGAGGGATAATGATTTTTTCTGTTCTACTCTTTTTTGGATCTGCATTGTTTTTTTTATTGTTTTAATAATAAAATTATAATTTAGCAAATAATGGCTCCATTTTGATGCCTTGGGTTTTGCATTGATTACGAAGTTTTCTTGTTTCGATGTCTTTTAACCTGATATGATTTTAGATTATCCCAAAATGTGATAAACCAACGTCTGATCAACCAAGTATCTTGGACTAGGTTTATCCCAATACAATGTATGAAGAGTCTCCTAGATCAACAAGAGTGAATGGAGAAGTCAAATTCATTAATCCAACCCCATATCATTGGGATAAGGCTAATTATGGAGGTGAAGTATGCTTTTGCTTGAATGCATGGCTGATTTATGATTGTATTATTGTAGATTTCACATTGTCAAAAATGTTGTTTTAATATATAATTTAGATTCTGGTTGCACCATAGAAAATAATTTTCTTTTAGGGCATTTACATACATACCACCCAATTCATATGTATTTTGATATCTAGCACCTAATCTTTATTTTTACATTTATACCACGCAAATGTTTCATATCAATTGAAAATACCACCATTTATCTTTGAAAAATAAAATACACCTTTTCATGCATAGGTAAAGTGGCACACATGTATAAATTGAAGTTATGGTGTTATTTATGTAAATGCATAGGAATTGAGTGGTATGTATGTCAATCCTCCTTTCTTTTAATGTTTTATATGATCTTCAATGTTCATTAGATTGATTTTTTCAAGTGACTTAAGCGGCTGTTCTTTTGGTTTTATATTTCATATTTATTTTTTAAATTGTTTCACACCCCCCTTATTACCACACCAAGCAATACGACAGTCTTCTGCTTGCCTTCTCAACAAGCTCTCTGAAGATGCTTTGAAAATTGTAGAACCATCTTCTGATACTAAGTTTATTTCATTTAACCTTCTTTTACTCCTTTGCAGGATCAATTTGACACATTAGATCTCTCTGATAATGAGATTGTTAAGCTCGAAAACTTCCCTTATTTAAATCGGCTCAGCACTTTGCTAATTAATAATAACAGAATCACTCGTATTAATCCTGAAATTGGAGGTAAGATATTTGGTAAATTTTTCTAGATTTTTGTGCATAGATTTAATGCTTCTAAGATTATCTTTGCTTATTGATATTTCTTCTATTTACAGAATTCTTGCCAAAGTTACACACTTTGATTCTTACAAATAACCGGCTTGTAAATCTGGTGGAGATCGATCCCCTGGCATCCCTTCCAAAGTTGCAAACTCTTAGTTTACTGGACAATAACATCACAAAGAAACCAAATTACCGCCTTTATGTGATCTTCAAGCTGAAGAAGCTAAGGTTGCTAGATTTCAGGAAAGTTAAACAAAAGGTATATTTCTGTGTAGCATCAGTTTCACCACCAGGGCATTTTCCATGCACCGCTTGATTTCTGATAGTTTACTCTTAAGCACCAAACTGATTTTTTTGTGATAGCACCTTAAGTAAGTCATTTTTTGCATTATGATATTTTATACAATAGCCTAATGCCTATGGATTTCTTCATAGCACTTACATTACCAGCCCTTATTTTATGGTAACAGAATTAAAGTAATAAAAAAGTTTCTGTGCATTCTGTTTCTTTCAATTTTTTATGCTGTATACTAAGAGGAGCTACAATCGTTGACGTTGAACTCTGGTTATGGTTAATCAACCATGCAATCACAAACAACCTAACATAATAAAATAATAAGCACACTCGGTAAGTCTATAGGAGATGGAATGTGGCGGTGTAAATCCAAATTTCCCCCGCTTTACCTGACAAGAAATAATACAAAGTATTAACATATTGCATAACTTTTGTTTTTATCGAAAGTTGTTTCAATGCAAATTCCTCAGACCATGTAATTTGTTTCCTTGGGATTGTATAATTCAATATTAGTTTTTTTTTATTCCAAGCAAGGTGTCTTTTTTTAACCAATTTAATCTTGATGGCTTGCTTAAATCTTAGATCATCTATCAACAATCTTTTTAATTTAGAAGTTACTCATCTTAAAAATGCCACTTGCTAAATGATTGTTTGGTTTTTTACAAGTACAGACAATTTTAGTGACTTAGTCCCTCTTCTTTGAATAGAATCAACAAGCAAGCGTGCATACTTCCTAATATTTTAAAAGGACATTTCCATACATACCACCTAATTCCGATATATTTACATATCTGACACCTATTACTCTATATTTTACATTTATACTACCCAACTCTTTCATATCACATAAAAAATATTACCAATTAACTTTTAAAAAGTGAAATACACATTTCATGCACTGGTAAGGGGGTATGTATATGCAAATTGAAATTTCCGTGTTAGATATGTAACTACATAAGAATTGAGTGATTTGTAAAGAAATCTTCTTATTTTAAAATACTGCAATTCTGAAAACATGAAAAATTGAGGGCTTGTATCCTTGACACATGCGGCTTTCTTAAAGGAAAATCATATGCATAAGAGAGTTGAGTATTGAGGGCAAGACATGTATCATGAACTCATATTTTTTAAATTTGTATTACACCATGTATCTTTACTGGACGAAGAAGCCATTATATAAGATTGAGAAGAGTTCTTTAGGCTCCCTTTGAACTCTTTATCTCTGTAGAGGCTTTTCTTTTCTCCTGCAAATCGATTCTACGCTGCTCACCTTATAGTACCACCTTCCTGAATTGAGATCTTCTTGGTGCTCCAAAAAATCTCTTGACTATCATCGTAAATATCAACCTCAAATTCATAACCATTTTGATCTTCATTCATTTTCCTTAATTCTGCTTTAACTTTGCAGTAAGTTTTTTCAACGATCCTTAGACACTTTTGTTACAAGCAATAGAATTTTCTTTTGTTTAGTAAATTGTTGATCCTCTCCTAAATTGAGTATGCCCTAGCCCAAAAATTAAAAACTCTATTTTTGAGCTTTATAAAATGACAGCTTTTATTTGGAAGCTTTACATACATGCCACTTAATTCCTATGTATTTGCATTTCTAACACCTAAACTTCATTATTTACATAAATGCCACCATAAGATGTATTTCACTTTTTAGAATTTAGAATAATGATATTTTTTTATGTGATATGAAAGATTTGGATGGTCTAACTGTAAAAATTAAATTTTAGGTGCTAAATATGTAATTATATAAGAATTGGTTGGTATGTATGTAAATGCCCCTTTTATTTTTATCTTTACATTCTCTTGATGAGCTATCTGACATTGATTCTGTTGATTTCTTTGATGATAGGAGAGGATTGAAGCTGAAGGGCTTTATGCTTCAAAGGAAGCAGAAGAGGAGGCCAAAAAGATACCTGCTAAGACATTTACTCCTGGCGAGGCTACAAATGCTACTGATTCCTTGAAGGAAGAACAAATTCCTAAAGTTGTTGCCCCTACGCCAGAGCAAATTATAGCCATTAAGGTAACTTCAGAATAAAAATTCTATCTGGAATCATACTTCTTTGCATTGTTGAAGGTTTAACAAAATCCTTTAGATGGATCTTTTAAATCCGTGGAGTGCATTTCATGTTGTTGAACCTTTTTGTTTCTTACATCTGAATTATGTTGCGAGTGTGTGATTCGGAGATATTTATTTTATCTCAATCCTACGAAGCCAAACTGTTTATCTTTATTCTTTACTGCAATGGGTTGTATTCTAGTGTCCACTTACGAATCTATTCATGTATAAAACATGATTGAGTTTGAATCATATGCTAACCATGATTTTTATTCTTTTTAGTAGTAAATTCATGCTTATTGAGTCATTAATCACTCAACTTGCAGCGGGCAATACCATATCATTAAAGATTTAATTCACCTATGGGGTGATTATACTAACGAGATAGAGGTTTGACCAAGTGAAATGGTTTGCCTCCAACGTGACGTAGAATTCAAGGATTCAAATAACTGAAACAACCTCTATATAATTTAGGAGTAAAATTATGCATCAACTCATTCTCATATATCATTGGAAGCTTCATGCATTGTTCATGCTCTTATTTTTGTTGATTAGATGAATATTAAATTGATATATTTTCCCTGTTTGGTTATTTTGCATTACAATCTATGTTAAATTATGCTGTGAACGGGCTATTTAATTCCGTATATTCCCCCTGTGCTAGCTAGAATAACTGTTGCAAGTATTTATAGGTTCATCTCTATTGTTGAGATTTGAAACAGACCAACACAATTTTATTGATGGGAGTGGTATTTAAACCCAATTATAAGATACATAATAATGGAAAACAATACAAATAGAATAAAATAATAAGGAAAGAAAATAAAACAGAAGAAATCAAAAGTGAAAAAAATATAACCAGTGAATAAAATCAAATAATAAGTAATAACTATGGAGGGATAGCCATTATAGTCTAATACTCCCCCTCAAGTTAAAACATAGATGTCAGTCATATTCAACTTGGACTTGAAGTCATCGAATAAAGGGCGAGACAGATTCTTGGTGAGGTTGTCCGCTAGTTGATCGCTAGATGACATATATGGAATGCAATTCTTCTTGGACTCAAATCTTTTCTTTAATAAAGTGTCTGTCGATCTTCACATGTTTAGTACGATTATGTCAGACTGGATTGTGAGCAGTGTTGATTGTAGTCTTATTATCACATAATAGATGCAGTGGGATGGGGATTGACATATAGAGTTAACGAAACATGGTGCTTAGCCAGAGAGCTTCACAACTTTTTAAGGTCATAAATCAGAATTCAGTTTCAGCACTGTTTCGGGCAACCGTAGACTGTTTCTTGCTTTTCCAAGTGACAAGATTGCCCCATACAAATGGGCAATATCCCGATGTGGAACGTCGATCATGAACTAATCCGACCCAATCAGCTTTTGTATACACCGCAATAGATTGAGAGATGTGACGGGAGAAAAACAAACCCGAGTTCGGTGTATCTTTTAAATAATGGGGAATTCAATAGATAGCTTAGAGATGGTGCTCATAGGGGTCATGCATGAATTGACTCACTATTCAAACTGCGTGACATATGTCGAGGTGAGTATTTGTGATGTAGATGAGTTTTTCCACAAGATACTGGCAACGAGTCTTGTTGACAGACACAATATTGTGAATGTCAGATAATTTTATATTTGGATCCATAGGGACAACAACGCGTTTGTACAAAAGAAGTTTGTGCTCTGTCAAGAGATCAATTACATATTTGTGACGAGATAGACAAATACCCCGAGATGATTGAGCTATTTCTATGCCTACGAAGTATCTGAGGAATTAACAAGAATTTCTTTCAAGGACTCCAATGCTGGGAGATCGTTATTTGTAAGAACAATATCGTCAACATAAACAATAAAGATAGTTGTCTGGCTATTGGAAGAATGCCGAAGAATGCCGAAAAAGAAAGTGATCTGATTGAGCCTGAGTAAAATCATGACCCACAACCACCTTTTTGGATTTGTCGAACCAGGCTCTTTGGGACTGCTTTAGCCCATAGAGGAATTTTCGCAACCTACACACTTGCCCTCTAGAGACAGTAGAGTCAAAGCCAAGAAGGAGAGACATATATACCTTTTCTATAAGCTATCCATTTAAGAATACATTCTTGATATCTAGCTGGAATAAAGGTCAATACAGATTCACCGTAAGGGACAACAGGACTCAAATAGTGTTTAACTTAGCTACTAGAGCAAATTTCTCATCATAATCAACTCCGTAGGTCTTTGAGTATCTTTTTTGTGACCAATCATGCCTTTTTGCGTTCAAATGATCCATTAGAGCCAAACTTGGTGTTGAAAATCCATCGCATCCCACAGTTTTCTTACCCCGAGGAAGATCAATGACGTCTCATGTATGGTTCCGCTGAAAGTCATTCATATCCTCAATTACTGTTGTTTTTCAAGCTAGATCAACAAGAGTAACCTCAATAGTAGCTAAGATCTGGTGGTTCGCCAGGGCAGTAGCAAATGCTCTGTAGGTCGGTGATAATTGCGGAAAGAGATGTATTTTGCTGTAGAATAGAGTGAGCATGTCTGATTGCATACCTTACTCGGAGAACTCACCTCATTCGAAGAAGTGGTCGTGCTGAGGATGTCTCCCAAAGTGGAATCAGGGTATTGTAAGGAGGAAGCTGGCTCTAGAGTAGGAGCATTGGAATGAGTGCGCTGTGTGTAGACCTGGATAGTGGGAGGAGGAGATTGTGCACTCACTGAATAGGGGACTTACCGGATGATGTACTCATCGAAACAGGGGACTCCTTAGTGGCAGGAGCAATGGAGGGAACATTCATAGGAGTAGGATAAGAGACAATGTCTATGAACTCAAGCTGCCTTTTACTTGGGGTTGAGCTAGGAAAATAGAGAACTCTTTCAAAGAAGAAGACATTATCACTCACATAAATTTTGTTAGTGGTAGAATCAAGGCACCGATATCCTTTTTAAGTGGAGTATCCAAGGAAGGTACATTTTATGGATCTGGGATCAAGTTTACCCGGACTGGGGGCAATGTTCCGAACAAAAGTAGTGCACCCAAAATTCTTGAGGTTTAAGGCGGAGAAGACCCGATTGATTGGGAAGCAAGACATCAGGACTGTCAGAGGGGTTCGAAACTTGTGAATTTTAGAAGGGATTCTATCTATGAGATAGGTGGCAGTGAGAATGACATCGTTTCAAAACCGTTTTGGGACATTTGATTGAAACATAATGAAGCAAGCAATGCTGAGGAGTTGACGATTTTTCCTCTCGACTACCCCATTTTATTAAGGAGAGTCCGTACAAGACTTATGATGGAGGATGCTCTTGCTCACAAAAAATTTACCTAAAATAGAGTTGAAAAACTCACTACCATTGTTGGTCTGAAGGACCTGAATAGGAGTTTTAAATTGAATTAAAATGAAAGTTTAAAAGTTTTGGAAGGTGCAACAACATCTAATTTGTTTTTTAAAATATAAACTCATTTCATTCGAGTGTGATCATCAATCATAGTCAGGAACCACCACTTATTGATGCAGCTGAGAGTGCGAGATGGTCCCCAAATGTCTTTGTGAATGAGAGAGAAATGAGTGGAAGGTGTTTAAGTGTGGGGTGGGTGATGAACTCGATCATGTTTGGTTAATTGACATGTCTCACAAATAAAATTAGAAAAGTATTTATTAGAAAACATTCAAGGGTATAAATTTTTTAAATATTGGAAACTATGATGACATAAACAACAACACAACAACATAATGAGACATTCAATGACTCGAGATATGCTATAACTCTTGAGAGGTGTGTCCTCACTCTCCATGCTCTTCTCTTGGAAGTAGTAGTCTGACTACACTCTTAGCAGTATCATTCATCCTCCCCGAACGACGATCCTGAAAAACTCAACAATCATAAGAGAAATTAGTTACACAATTAATATCATTCGTCAACTTACTAATAGATAACCGATTACATTGCAACTGTGAAACATGTAAAACAGTCTCCAAAATTAGATCGATTTTTAGAACAATCGATGAAATTATAGGAGTCATCGACAATTATGACGGTATCCTTCTCCGAGCACAAATAGTAAGTCGAGAAAACGTGTGAGCATCACAATCATGTGATCCGTGACACCTGAATCAATAATCCATGGATTAGAGGCAGAATAAACCATGGAAGCCATTGGAAGAGTAGCTTGTTGAATGTGGGGGGTCGACGAACTCGTAAAGACTTGATGGACTCCAAGTAACTTGATCAATTGCTCCATCTGTTTTTTTAGGGATTAAGAGGATTCCGGGATGTTCCAGGTAGGAGTTAGTTGAACCGTGGTAGATTCGGATGTTGCCGTGATGCCCTTGGTAGCAGAGGATTTGGTCGAAGATTTGTATGCTGGTTTACCATAAAGTTTCCAACACTTGTCCTGAGTGTGGTTGAGAGTCCGAGACATAGATGGATTTGTAAGTCACTGGCTGACGGATAACTGGAGGAAAGCTTCAAGAATGTTGTAGGAAAGATTCCGGAAAGCTGAAGGCTGTAGGGAGGTTGCAAGAAAGCAGCAGGAAAGATGGTAATCAGACTGCAGGAAAGATGGGAGCCGGACTGCTGGATACCAGGTAATCTGTAGGAAATCTACAAAAAATCTGGGTGGCAGGCGAAAAAGTGATATGGATGCCTTTTATGTTGCTGTGGAGACGTTGAAGAATCCATCTTCGCAGGGAAAGCCTATAGCTGTTGGTGGATTGTCCATGATATCCACTGCAAGTTATGAGGCTCGTAATTTGTTGTTCATGCAGCGATGCTCGGCTTTATTGCTTCTAAATTATATCCAGACCTCAATATAACCTGCAGGAATTACTCTGGT
The DNA here is from genome assembly GCA_002079205.1 of Phalaenopsis hybrid cultivar. NCBI lineage: Eukaryota > Viridiplantae > Streptophyta > Magnoliopsida > Asparagales > Orchidaceae > Phalaenopsis > Phalaenopsis hybrid cultivar. The sequence goes on along the minus strand of JXCR01145215.1, from coordinate 87,582 downwards.
AGCTGCTGAAATCTGTAGGAAGAGTGAACAATTGCAGACAGGAAGAAGCCTGTTATTCGCAGAAACCCGTTGTCTTTCTTTGAACGCAAACTTCTGTAATTCCTTCTGTTCCTAGAGAAACAAGAGCAAACAGGAAGACGACTCCTGGAATTCCTGCTGTTCGCTGGACTCGACAAGGAGGTTGTCGGCTAGGATGTGGAGGCGGCGACTGCTGAAACTGGTTGAGGAGGCTAGAGACTGTTGGATCTAGGGCTAGGCTCTAATAACACGTTGAGATTTGGAATAGACCAACACAATTTTATTGATAGGAGGAGTGGTATTTAAACCCAATTACAATAGGTATAATAATGGAAAGCAATAAAAACATAATAAAATAATATAAAAAGAAAATAAAATAGAATAAAATAAAAGAGGAAAAATATAATCAGTGAATAAAATCAAATAATAAGTAATAACGGCATAGGGATAGCCGTTATAATCTAATATCTATCATCTCAACTTTAGCTAATTTTTGTATATTTAATATTTACATTAAATTATATTTTATTTGTTTTCTTTAGAAACCTATTTTATTTATGTATCATCTTGGTTCTTCTAACCAAAATGTTATGGAGGTTGAATGTAATTGAAATGTTAAATCTTTAGTGTGTCAGTTTTATAAAGTTTCAATTTTCATTTATTCTTTTTTAGTGCTATTGAAGGTGCAAGTTATTCTTTACAAATCATTTTGAACAACTACTAACTATGTTAACTTTGGCTTGTCTCTTTTCATTTATACTAATTCTATTTACCCTTCTACTCTTTGTTGTAGACATCCAAATCATATTTTAATTCTCTTATCTACAATCTTTCACTCCATTCTTCCTTTAATAAAATAATGGGAGATTTAGGAGCATTCCATTGATTACTTTTCCGATTTATCATTCTTGATTTCTATACATATTCATTTAGTCTCATTTTCAACATGCTCAATTTAACTATTAATGACTTTTTGTTTACCAAACACTTGGATTCATATAAAGTGCCACCGTAATTATAATTATATGAAATTTGAATGTAAATCTCTGTGACGTTCTCTTATCAAATAATACTTGGAGGACATTTTTGCATTTTTAGTCACATATTCTTAACTATAGATCTTATAATTTGTTTATATTTAATTTTTCTGTATAATAGATTCAAGATACTTAAACCTATTACACAGTATAATTTGATCTGTTGGCTATATGGATTGATAGTTATTATTATCTCGCCCACTAGAATCACAAATCATATAAAACTGCCCTTGTTACTCACATTTAGGAATCGTGTAATTGTGTTATTTTATAGAAGATTTTTTAGACTTATTTCGTGGAAAGTAGATTTTTGGAAAATGTTCTTGAGTATTAAAAACTTTTTTCCTTTAAGAAAAATGGATAATTTTCTTATAATTATCACACAATAATAAATTTGATTATAACAAGTTATTTCAATCACATAAATTTATGAAAGGCAACATGAAAGTTGTGGGGAAAAAGAATTATGGTTGTCTAAAAGCAAATACGAGACAGCTGCCCAAATTGTGTTTTTAATTATTTTCTAAAATAATATTTTCAGCTTTCATAAATGTCTCCATCATTAAAATATGTAATCACCTCATCATTAGCCTTATTCCAACTATGAATTTATGATTTTTATTTGCTCCAAAAGGGTGACATTTTCGGTGTTAAATCTATGCTTCATAAATCATTTTGAAGAACTTGTACTCATATAACTTTAGATAGTCTTTTTNGTTAAATCTATGCTTCATAAATTATTTTGAAGAACTTGTACTCATATAACTTTAGATAGTCTTCTTTTTCTTCCTAAACTAACACTAATTCTATCATTTATTGTGTATTTCTAAGTCACTTAAGTTTCNGTTAAATCTATGCTTCATAAATTATTTTGAAGAACTTGTACTCATATAACTTTAGATAGTCTTCTTTTTCTTTCTAAACTAACACTAATTCTATCATTTATTGTGTATGCCTAAGTCACTTAAGTTTGTTTCGGCCACCTTATTTTCATTAGATCTCTCTCCAATTTTTTTATTTCATTGTAATAATTCTTTAGGTTACTTCTTCAATTTTGTCATCCTTTTATCTGAACATTTTTCAATTCTATTGCACTTAAATTAGATATCAATGACTTTTTAATAACTTAATTTATATATCAATACNAATATTTTTCAATTCTATTGCACTTAAATTAGATATCAATGACTTTTTAATAACTTAATTTATATATCAATAAAATATCATTAACTTAATTATAGTTTTATAAAGTTTACTTTCAATCTTCATGATTTTGTCTTATCACATAAAATTATCGAGAGACTTTCTTCAATTTACCTATCCAACCTTGACTCTTGAAGTTATATTCTCATTTATATCTTTATTTCTTATAGCAGGTCAAATAAACTTAAACCTACCAAACATTAGCATCATTTATCTTTTAATAATATTTGTATGGTGATTGTTAGTATCATGTGTACTAAAATTATATTTTATATACTAAACATTCTTTATACTAATTTTAAGGGTTGTGCCTTCTAAAAATTTAATTCATTGTTCTAATAATTTAATTTTTTTTCAGCAGATGTATCGCCTATTAAAATGTCACCATCGCACTCATATTAAAATTATCAACCTAATGTTGAATCTTGATGTAAATTTACGATAATTAAAAGCTTTTTGGGTAATCATAAACATTATCTTTTATGCATATTTTTAAGAATTAACTTTACAGTATTTTTTTGGATTAATCTATAATATAACTCATAGTATTGTTCTTGTTTGTTCATTGTCCTCTTCCAAAATAATTTCACACACACACACAACCCAGTATTTGACTCTTGATGTAGACTTACGATAATTAAAAAATTTTGGGTGATCATAAACATTTTCTTTTGTACATCTTTTTGAGAATTAAGTCCACTTAATTTTTTTGGAATAATCTATAATATAACTCATTATATTGTTCCTGTTTGTTCATTGTCGTCTTTCAAAATAATTTCTTTCATTAAATATCCCATTTAATGATTTCTCAAATTTATAACTTGTTATTTTTTTCTGATGTCTTCATCCTTAACCAGTATTTTATTATCTTCACTTTTAATACATCTACCTTCATCAAAATCCAAGGCTATTTTCTCTTGCCTTCACTATTCTATAGATCTCATCCTCTTCCTCAATACTAAACTTAGTATATAATTCATTAAATTTGTAGTTTTTACTTGAATATTTGTTGCAAAATTTTTACTAAAATTCTCGGAATGCCCGTCATTGCCAACCCCACTTAGGGGGATATAGGCTTGTTGTTTTTGCTGCCTCAAATTGCTCGTCTCATTTGACATTAGGTTTGATCAGGTTTGGTTCAACTACAGAGTGTCAATCTACCTCTCTTGGCAACTTAATTTCACATTATTTTACATCTTATTATTCTTCATTTATAATGCATTTAACCGGATTCATGCATCTTGATCTTTTATCACCTACCGTAACTATTTTATTTTTCTCATTTTCTATAAGCGTATTATATAAATCCTCTAAAGCTGAATATAAAACTTATATACCAATACTAATGAGATGAACCTTAAATGTCAAATCCTCTATTAGCTGGAAATCACCACATGTAGTTTTAGCGGTTAGGGTTCTCTTTTATTTCGTTTTTTTGATTCACCTAATTAGCCCTACATCAATCGCATAATTACTATGGCATTCTTGTTGGGTTTTAGCTCATTTAGAACCAGTAGAACTATATTTAAGTTTCTTAGCTAGTGAAAAATTATTTTACAATAGAAGACAAACCTTTTTTTTATTATTTTATTTTTTGGGAAGCTTTACATACATACCTCTCAATTCTTATGCATTTACATATCTAGCTCCTAAATTTCATTTTTTACATACATGCCACTTTATCTATGCATGAAAAGGATTATCTCACTTTTTTAAAGTGAACTAGTTATGCTTTTGANTTTTTTTTTTTTTTTTTTTTTTTTTTTTTTTTTGGGAAGCTTTACATACATACCTCTCAATTCTTATGCATTTACATATCTAGCACGTAAATTTCATTTTTTACATAAATGACACTTTATCTATGCATGAAAAGGATTATCTCACTTTTTTAAAGTTGAACTAGTTATGTTTTTGATCTCATGTGAAAGATTTGGGTGGTGTAAAAGTAAAAAAGCAAAGTTTAGGTGTTACATGTATAAACTCTAGACACATAGAAATGGGGTGGGGTGCATGTAAATGCTCCTTTTTTTATTTTACATTCAACTGCAAAAATTGTGCCAAAACTGTATTATGTAAGAGATAATTTATTCATTCTGCATATCTGCTCCAGGATTTATTATGTATTTTTAATGTTGTTTAGAACCTTTTGGCTTTAGTGCTGGCTTGAAGTTTTATTTCTGCCATATTTACTTGCTTTATTTGACCTAGTCATCTTGCCGCAACTCGCTCAAAATTTTGTTAGCTGAATTCATAAACTCGTGTATGATTCTCGCATATTACTTACATAATTGATATTTTTTGGGGTGCATTTACATACGGAACACCTAATTCCTATGTTTTTACATATGGAACACCTAAATTTTACTTTTTACATTTGTACCATCTATATCTCACAAAAAATACCACCATTTTTAAAATGTGAAATACATCTTTTCATGCATGGATAATGCGGTATTTTTGTATAAATTCAAGTTTAGGGGTTAGATATATAAATACTTACAAGTTAAGTGATATGCATGCAAATCTTTCTATTTTGGGGCATTTACATGCAGACCGCACAATCTTGTGTGTTCACATGTCTAACACCTAAACATTAATATTTGCATGCATACCACTCGAATCTTTAATATGACCATCACTATCTCTTTAAAAGTGAAACACACCTTTTCATGCATATAGATTTATGACACCAAAATGTTGTAAGTGTAAATATCGAACTCTGGGTTTTAAACATGTAAATACATAAGAATTGTGTTGTATGCATGTAAATTTATATTTATCCTTTTGTATCTGATTTGATGTTCCTTTTCTCCCTCTAAGTGCGGGTCTTCAATAATTCCATTCCATATAAGAGAATCTATGATTCTTAATTTTTTCTTTTTTTTTTCCCTTGTACCTTTATAAACCTGACTTGAAGCTATGATTTCTGGCTATATTTTCTGCTACTACTGCTAAAATTGATATTTCCTCATTATATGCGCAGGCTGCAATTGTAAATTCTCAAACACTTGAAGAAGTTGCAAGGCTGGAGCAGGTACCTCCAGCAAATCAAAACATTTCTTTGTTATATTTTTTTCTTTTCATTTTAATCCCTGTTTTTTATATATTTATAACGCAGCTTATTTTGATTGCCATTACAGGCTTTGAGATCTGGGCAAATTCCTGCAGAATTTCAGATTCCAGGAAGAGGTGAAAACGAAGTTGACAAAATGGAGACTGATATTGAGGACGGGACCATTGATGCTTCAATCACAGAAGAGAATAACAATTCCACCACCATTGATCAGGTTAAATTCTGCTTTAAATTTAATATTTATTTCCTTTATAGCTTGAGTTTATGTTTACATTTGGGGACTTTCATGGCATTTACATGTATACCACTTAATTCCTATGTATTTATAACACCAAATCTTTACTTTGTACATTAGTGCCATCCAAATCTTTCCTCACATAAAAAATATCACTATTTTGACTTTTATAAAGGGAATTACACCTTTTCATGCATGGTTGAGGTGGCACATATTTAAAAATTGGAATTTAGATGTAGATATGTAAATACATGAATGGAGTGGTATGTATGTAAATCTTCCTTTTATTTTTATATTGTAGTTTATTTGCTAACCCGAAATAAAAATATATATACGATGAAATTCTTGATGTATTTGTATATCAAACACTTAAAAGCCTTTGATGATTACATATATGACAATCGATTTTTAATCATTTGGAAAATACTATTAATACCAACTTTTTTTTTAAAGTGAAATAAGCATTTCCATGCATTTGTTTTGATGTGATTGTAAATATCAATTTGTTATTGTCAGATGTGTAATACATAGTGATTTTGTGGTATGCATGTAAATGCCCAGATAAAAATATATATGGGTGCATACAAGAGAAACTTCTTAAGACTCTATAAATGCATATATTTGAATACTTATAAGACTATTAGGAACTAATTACTCTTGCTAATTAAACTAGTTTAAGTAAACATTTTTTTTTTTATAATTTCTCAATTCACAAACAGCTGTGTGCGGGCTGCAGTTTACTAAAACCAGAATTACATGCCTTGCAGGACTGAAGAGAGTGCCCTGGCCTTGGCTGTCTAATTATGCAGCGATTTGTGCTTCGCTGTGCCATTGAGGTTAGAAATTTTATTTATCCTTTCTACTCTAAAAGGAAGTGTTGTAAGTTAGTAAAATTTGACTGTGTTCCAACTTTCTTGGTTTTCTATTGCTAGAAACCTTGTACAAGTAATTTAGTTTATTTTTAATTTGAGAAATNAATATATTGTTATATAAAAAGTTATATAATTTTTTTTTTCAAGTCATTTCGAGCCGAACACGAGCGAACAAAATGTTGTTCGTTTTCGGCTCGTTTACATTTCGAGCTTAAAAATTAGTTCGTGTTCGGCTCGTTAGGCTTAACAAACGAGCTAAACACGAGTTCACGAACGAGCCAAATTGACAGCCCTATACATATCACGTAATTCTTATATATTTACATTTTTTTATATTTATGTATTAATTTTTATATATAGGTCAGCATATATGAAAAGGTGTATTTTAATTTTTAGAAGTTAAAATGGTGATTTTTTTTCGTTATATTATAAAAAAGATTGTGGTACAACTGTAAATACTGGAGTTTAAATGTTAGATATGTAAATACACATGAATTCGGTGGTGTATATGTAAACCACTTTTTTAGTTACTATTTTAAGCTTTTTTTCCCCATTTTAATTTATTTCGTTGGCTTTGTTTTTTAAGGATAGATTTTATATTGAATTTGAAAATATCAATTATATTTGATGATATCAATAAAAAAAAAAAATTAATTACCATATAGCTAACATTTTATAATAGAAACTAAACCCTTTCTGCATGATGAATAAAATAAAGTTTTTATTTTTCCCAACGTCGATTTTTATTTCAATTAAAACGTAAGAAATGCAGATAGTTAAATAAATAAAAACATAAGTTATAAATGCCATATATGGCTCGCCCCCGCAATTAGAAGTCGATCTAAATTCATTAGAGCTATAATAAACTGGATTTTAATCTTAAATGAAAAGGACAATTTACATTATAATATATAATCAGCTCTCGTAGTACACCAAAAACAAGTTAATTGCCATACCTAAAATTGGAATACTCTCATTGTTACGTAAGATTTAGCGGCATTTACATACATACCACACAATTCTGATGTACTTACATGTGTACTCCTAAAACTTAATTCTTATATTTTTAGCACAATCTTTCATGTCACATCAAAAAATGTCGCTATTAATTCTTGTTAATAACTGAAATGCAACAGTTGCGAACTACAAAGAATCAAGGGGCATAAAAGGCTNCTGCAAAAAACTCAGAAAACACATCAAAATTTAAATTTAATTCCAATTTATACATGGAACAGGCAGATCATAAAATAAGCATTCAGTTCCCCTGTCAACCAACTAAATAAATAGCAGGCTAAGCCCTCACAACCCAGCTCTCTGTTCTTCAGAACCAGCAAGAACAAAAAAGAAAAAAAAAAACATAGCTCAAAGAGCTCGCGATGCGAAATCAAATTTGATCACATCTCATCGGAAAGGCTTCGAATTTGATACATTCGATCGCCGCTCATTGAAAGATAACGAAATTTTCTCAAAATCCGCACGCAAAAGTCCATCCATTNTCTAAAAGTCTATATAACTATCATGTAATAGCATGCATAAAGGCTGCAAAAAACTCAGAAAACACATCNCCATTTTGATGCCTTGAAGATGTTGTCCTAATTTAATATTGGGTCTGCTGGGGGCTTTTGCAGCTTTTGANGGTCTGAAGGACCTGAATAAGAGTTTTAAATTGAATTAAAATGAAAGTTTAGAAGTTTTGGAAGGTGCAACACATCTAATTTGTTTTCTAAAATGTAAACTCACTTCATTCGAGTGTGATCATCAATCTTAGCCAGGAACCACCACTTATTGATGTAGCTAAGAGTGCGAGATGGTCCTCAAGGGTCTTTGTGAACGAGAGAGAAATTAGTGGAAGGTGTTTTAGTGTGGGGTGGGTGATGAACCCGATCATGTTAGGTTAATTGACATGTCTCACAATTGAAATTAGAAAAATATTTATTAGAAAACATTCAAGGGTATAAATTTTTTAAATATTGGAAACTAGGATGACATAAACAACAACATAAGAACATAATGAGACTTTCAATGACTCGAGATAAGCTATAACTCTTGAGAGATGTGTCCTCACTCTCCATGCTTTTCTCTTGAAAGTAGTAGTCTGACTAACCTCGTAGCAGTTTCATTCATCCTTCCCTAACGACGATCCTGAAAAACTCAACCATCAGGAGAGAAATTAGTTACGCAATTAATAGCATTTGTCAACTTGCTAATAGATAACCGATTACATTGCAATTGTGAAACATGTAAAACAGTCTCCAAAATTAGATCGATTTTTAGAGCAACCGATGAAATTATAGGAGTCATCGACAATTATGGCGGTATCCTTCGCCGAGCACAGATAGTAAGTTGAGAAAACATGTGAGCATCACAGTCATGTGATACGTGACACATGAATCAATAATCCATGGATTAGAGGCAGAATAAACCATGGAAGCCATTGGAAGAGTAGCTTGTTGAACGTGGGGGGTCGACGAACTCGTAAAGACTTGATGGGCTCCAAGTAACTTGATCAATTGCTCTTAGGGATTAAGAGGATTCCGGGATGTTCCAGGTAGGAGTTAGTTGAACCGTGGTAGATTCAGATGTTGCCGTGAGGCCTTTGGTAGCAGAGGATTTAGTCGAAGATTTGTATGCTGGTTTACCATAAAGTTTCCAACACTTGTCCCGAGTGTAGTTGAGAGTCCGAGACATAGATGGATTTGTAAGTTACTGACTGACAGATAACTGCAGGAAAGCTTCAAGAATGTTGTAGGAAAGATGCAGGAAAGCTGAAGGCTGTAGGGAGTTTGCAAGAAGGCAGCAGGAAAGATGGTAACCGGACTGCAGGAAAGATGGGAGCCGGACTGCTGGATATCAGATAATCTGTAGGAAATCTACAAAAAATCTGGCTGGCTGGTGAAAAGTGATATGGGAGGCCTTTTATGCTGCTGTGGAGACGTTGAAGAATCCATCATTGCAGCGAAAGCCTATAGCTGTTGGTGGATTGTCCATGATATCCACTGCAAGTTATGAGGCTCCTAATTTGTTGTTCATGCAGTGATGCCCGGCTTTATTGCTTCTAAATTATGTCCAGACCTCAATATAACCTGCAGGAATTACTCTGATAGCTGCTGAAACCTGTAGGAAGAGTGAACAATTGCAGATAGGAAGAAGCCTTGTTATTCGCAGAAACCCGTTGTTGTTCTTTGAACGCAAGCTTTCTGTAATTCCTGCTGTTCCTAGCGAAACAAGAGCAAACAGGAAGACGACTTCTGGAATTCCTGTTGTTCGCTGGACTTGACGAGGAGATTGTCGGCTAGGATGTGGAGGTGGCGGCTGCTGAAACCGGCTGAGGAGGCCAGAGATTGTTGGATCTAGTGCTACTCTGGCAGCTGCTGAAACCTGTAGGAAGAGTGAACAATTGCAGACAGGAAGAAGCCTGTTATTCGCAGAAACCCGTTGTTGTTCTTTGAACGCAAGCGTTCTGTAATTCCTGCTGTTCCTAGCGAAACAAGAGCAAACAGGAAGACGACTTCTGGATGTCCTGCTGTTCGCTGGACTCGACAAGGAGATTGTCGGCTAGGATGTGGAGGTGGCGGCTGCTGAAACCGGCTGAGGAGGCCAGAGACTCTTGGATATAGGGCTAGGCTCTAATAACACGTTGAGATTTGGAATGGACCATCACAATTTTATTGATAGGAGGAGTGGTATTTAAACCCAATTACAATAAGTGTAATAATAGAAAGCAATAAAAACATAATAAAATAATATGAAAAAAAAATAAAATAGAATAAAATAAAAGAGGAAAAATATAATCAGTGAATAAAATCAAATAATAAGTAATAACGGCATAGGGATAGCCGTTATAATCTAATATCTATCATCTCAACTTTAGCTAATTTTTGTATATTTAATATTTACATTAAATTATATTTTATGTTTTCTTTAGAAACCTATTTTATTTATGTATCATCTTGGTTCTTCTAACCAAAATGTTATGCAGGTTGAATGTAATTGAAATGTTAAATCTTTAGCGGGTCAGTTTTATAAAGTTTCAATTTTCATTTATTCTTTTTAAGTGCTATTGAAGGTGCAAGTTATTATTTACAAATCATTTTGAACAACTACTAACCATGTTAACTTTGGCTTGTCTCTTTTCATATATACTAATTCTATTTACCCTTCTACTCTTTGTTGTAGACATCCAAATCATATTTTAATTATCTTATCTACAATCTTTCACTCCATTCTTCCTTTAATATAATAATGGGAGATTTAGGAGCATGCCATTGAATACTTTTCCGATTTATCATTCTTGATTTTCTATACATATTCATTTAGTCTCATTTTCAACATGCTCAATTTAACTATTAATGACTTTTTGTTTACCATACACTTGGATTCATATAAAGTGCCACCGTAATTATAATTTTATGAAATTTGAATGTAAATCTCTGTGACGTTCTCTTATCAAATAATACTTGGAGGACATTTTTGCATTTTTAATCACATATTCTTAACTATAGATCTTATAATTTGTTTATATTTAATTTTTCTGTACAAGAGATTCAAGATACTTAAATCTATTACACAGTATAATTTGATCTGTTGGTTATATGGAGTGATAGTTATTATTATCTCGCCCACTAGAATGGCAAATCATACAAAACTGCTCTTGTTACTCCCATTTAGGAATCGTGTAATATAGAAGATGTTTTAGACTTATTTCGTGGAAAGTAGATTTTTGGAAAATGTTCTTGAGTATTAAAAACTTCTTTCCTTTAAGAAAAATGGATAATTTTCTTATAATTATCACACAATAATAAATTTGATTATAACAAGTTATTTCAATCACATAAATTTATGAAAGGCAACATGAAAGTTGTGGGGAAAAAGAATTATGGTTGTCTAAAAGCAAATACGAGACAGCTGCCCAAATTGTGTTTTTAATTATTTTCTAAAATAATATTTTCAGCTTTCATAAATGTCTCCATCATTAAAATATGTAATCACCTCATCATTAGCCTAATTCCAATTATGAATTTATGATTTTTATTTGCTCCAAAAGGGTGACATTTTCGGTGTTAAATCTATGCTTCATAAATTATTTTGAAGAACTTGTACTCATATAACTTTAGATAGTCTTCTTTTTCTTTCTAAACTAACACTAATTCTATCATTTATTGTGTATGCCTAAGTCACTTAAGTTTGTTTCGGCCACCTTATTTTCATTAGATCTCTCTCCAATTTTTTTATTTCATTGTAATAATTCTTTAGGTTACTTCTTCAGTTTTGTCATACTTTTATCTGAATATTTTTCAATTCTATTGCACTTAAATTAGATATCAATGACTTTTTAATAACTTAATTTATATATCAATAAAATATCATTAACTTAATTATAGTTTTATAAAGTTTACTTTCAATCTTCATGATTTTCTCTTATCACATAAAATAATCGAGAGACTTTCTTCAATTTACTTATCCAACCTTGACTCTTGAAGTTATATTCTCATTTATATCTTTATTTCTTATAGCAGGTCCAATAAACTTAAACCTACCAAACATTAACATCATTTATCTTCTAATAATATTGTATGGTGATTGTTAGTATCATGTGTACTAAAATTATATTTTATATACTAAACATTCTTTATACTAATTTTAAGGGTTGTACCTTCTATTAAAATGTCATCATCTCGCTCACATTAAAATTATCAACCTAATGTTGAATCTTGATGTAAATTTATGATAATTAAAAATTTTTTGGGTAATCATTAACGTTATCTTTTATGCATATTTTTAAGAATTAACTTTACAGTATTTTTTTGGATTAATCTATAATATAACTCATAGCATCGTTCTTGTTTGTTCATTGTCGTCTTCCAAAATAATTTCACACACACACACAACCCAGTATTTGACTCTTGATGTAAAATTACGATAATTAAAAAATTTTGGGTAATCATAAACATTTTCTTTTGTACATCTTTTTAAGAATTAAGTCCACTTAATTTTTTTGGAATAATCTATAATATAACTCATTGTATTGTTCCTGTTTGTTCACTGTCGTTTTTCAAAAGAATTTCTTTCATTAAATATATCATTTAATGATTTCTCAAATTTATAACTTGTTATTTTTTCTGATTTCTTCATCCTTAACCAGTAATTTATTATCTTCACTTTTAATACATCTACCTTCATATAAATCCAAGGCTATTTCTCTTGCCTTCACTATTCTATGGATCTCATCCTCTTCCTCAATACTAAACTTAGTATATAAATCATTAAATTTGTAGTTTTTACTTGAATATTTGCTGCAAAATTTTTACTAAAATTCTCGGAATGCCTGTCATTGCCAACCCCACTTAGGGGGATATAGGCTTGTTGTTTTTGCTGCCTCAAATCACCCGTCTCATTCGGCATTAGGTTTGATCTGGTTTGGTTCATCTACAGAGTGTCAATCTACCTCACTTGGCAACTTAATTTCATATTATTTTACATCTTATTATTTTTCATTTATAATGCATTTAACCGGATTCATGCATCTTGATCTTTTATCACCTACCGTAATTATTTTATTTTTCTCTTTTTCTATAAGCGTATTATATAAATCCTCTAAAGCTGAATATAAAACGTATATGCCAATACTAATGAGATGAACCTTAAATGTCAAATCCTCTATTAGCTGGAAATCACCACATGTAGTTTTAGCGGTTAGGGTTCTCTTTTATTTCGTTTTTTTGATTCACCTAATTAGCCCTACATCAATCGCATAATTACTATGGCATTCTTGTTGGGTTTTAGCTCATTTAGAACCAGTAGAACTATATTTAAGTTTCTTAGCTAGTGAAAAATTATTTTACAATAGAAGACAAACCTTTTTTTTATTATTTTATTTTTTGGGAAGCTTTACATACATACCTCTCAATTCTTATGCATTTACATATCTAGCTCCTAAATTTCATTTTTTACATACATGCCACTTTATCTATGCATGAAAAGGATTATCTCACTTTTTTAAAGTGAACTAGTTATGCTTTTGATCTGATGTGAAAGATTTGGGTGGTGTAAACGTGTTACATGTATAAACTCTAGACACATAGAAATGGGGTGGTGTGCAGGTAAATGCTCCTTTTTTTATTTTACATTCAACTGCAAATTGTGCCAAAACTGTATTATGTAAGAGATAATTTATTCATTCTGCATATCTGCTCCAGGATTTATTATGTATTTTTAATGTTGTTTAGAACCTTTTGGCTTTAATGCTGGCTTGAAGTTTTATTTCTGCCATATTTACTTGCTTTATTTGACGTAGTCATCTTGCCGCAACTCGCTCAAAATTTTGTTAGCTGAATTCATAAACTCGTGTATGATTATCACATATTACTTAGNTTTTGGAAAATGTTCTTGAGTATTAAAAACTTCTTTCCTTTAAGAAAAATGGATAATTTTCTTATAATTATCGCACAATAATAAATTTGATTATAACAAGTTATTTCAATTACATAAATTTATGAAAGGCAACATGAAAGTTGCGGGGAAAAAGAATTATGGTTGTCTAAAAGCAAATACGAGACTGCTGCCCAAATTGTCTTTTTAATTATTTTCTAAAATAATATTTTCAGCTTTCATAAATGTCTCCATCATTAAAATATGTAATCACCTCATCATTAGCCTTATTCCAACTATGAATTTATGATTTTTATTTGCTCCAAAAGGGTGACATTTTCAGTGTTAAATCTATGCTTCATAAATTATTTTGAAGAACTTGTACTCATATAACTCTAGATAGTCTTCCCTTTCTTCCTAAACTAACACTAATTCTATCATTTATTGTGTATGCCTAAGTCACTTAAGTTTGTTTCGGCCACATTATTTTCATTAGATGTCACTCAAGACAATATCATTAACTTAATTATAGTTTTATAAAGTTTACTTTCAATCTTTATGATTTTGTCTTATCACATAAAATTATCGAGAGACTTTCTTCAATTTACTTATCCAACCTTGACTCTTGAAGTTATATTCTCATTTTTATCTTTATTTCTTATAGCAGGTCCAATAAACTTAAACCTACCAAACATTAACATCATTTATCTTCTAATAATATTGTATGGTGATTGTTAGTATCATGTGTACTAAAATTATATTTTATATACTAAACATTCTTTATACTAATTTTAAGAGTTGTACCTTCTATTAAAATGTCATCATCTCGCTCACATTAAAATTATCAACCTAATGTTGAATCTTGATGTAAATTTATGATAATTAAAAATTTTTTGGGTAATCATAAACGTTATCTTTTATGCATATTTTTAAGAATTAACTTTACAGTATTTTTTTGGATTAATCTATAATATAACTCATAGTATTGTTCTTGTTTGTTCATTGTCCTCTTCCAAAATAATTTCACACACACACAGCCCAGTATTTGGCTCTTGATGTAAATTTTACGATAATTAAAAAATTTGGGTAATCATAAACATTTTCTTTTGTACATCTTTTTAAGAATTAAGTCCACTTAATTTTTTTGGAATAATCTATAATATAACTCATTGTATTGTTCCTGTTCGTTCTTTGTCGTCTTTCAAAATAATTTCTTTCATTAAATATCCCATTTAATGATTTCTCAAATTTATAACTTGTTATTTTTTCTGATGCATGAAAAGGATTATCTCACTTTTTTAAAGTGAACTAGTTATGTTTTTGATTTGATGTGAAAGATTTGGGTGGTGTAAACGTGTTACATGTATAAACTCTAGACACATAGAAATGGGGTGGTGTGCAGGTAAATGCTCCTTTTTTTATTTTACATTCAACTGCAAATTGTGCCAAAACTGTATTATGTAAGAGATAATTTATTCATTCTGCATATCTGCTCCAGGATTTATTATGTATTTTTAACGTTGTTGAGAACCTTTTGGCTTTAATGCTGGCTTGAAGTTTTATTTCTGCCACATTTACTTGCTTTATTTGACCTAGTCATCTTGCCGCAACTCGCTCAAAATTTTGTTAGCTGAATTCATAAACTCGTGTATGATTCTCACATATTACTTAGATAATTGATATTTTTTGGGGTGCATTTGCATACGGAACACCTAATTCCTATGTTTTTACATATGGAACACCTAAATTTTACTTTTTGCATTTGTACCATCTGTATCTCACAAAAAATACCATCATTTTTAAAATGTGAAATACATCTTTTCATGCATGGATAATGCGGTATTTTTGTATAAATTTAAGTTTAGGGGTTAGATATATAAATACTTACAAGTTAAGTGATATGCATGCAAATCTTCCTATTTTGGGGCATTACATGCATACCACACAATCTTGTGTGTTCACATGTCTAACACCTAAACATTAATATTTGCATGCATACCACTCAAATCTTTAATATGACCATCACTATCTCTTTAAAATGAAATAACATCTTTTCATGCATAGATTTATGACACCAAGATGTTGTCAAGTGTAAATATCAAACTCTGGGTTTTAAACATGTAAATACATAAGAATTGTGTTGTATGCATGTAAATTTCTCTTTATCCTTTTGTATCTGATTTGATGTGCCTTTTCTCCCTCTAAGTGCGGGTCTTCTATAATTCCATTCCATATAAGAAAATCTATGATTCATAATTTTTTCTTTTTTTTTTCCTTGTACCTTCATAAACCAGACTTGAAGCTATAATTTCTGGCTATATTTTATGCTACTATTGCTAAAATTGATATTTCCTCATTATATGCGCAGGCTGCAATTGTAAATTCTCAAACACTTGAAGAAGTTGCAAGGCTGGAGCAGGTACCTCCAGCAAATCTGAACATGTCTTTATTATTTTTTTTCNACCAGTAGAACTATATTTAAGTTTCTTAGCTAGTGAAAAATTATTTTACAATAGAAGACAAACCTTTTTTTTTATTATTTTATTTTTTGGGAAGCTTTACATACATACCTCTCAATTCTTATGCATTTACATATCTAGCTCCTAAATTTCATTTTTTACATACATGCCACTTTATCTATTCATGAAAAGGATTATCTCACTTTTTTAAAGTTGAACTAGTTATGTTTTTGATCTGATGTGAAAGATTTGGGTGGTGTAAACGTGTTACATGTATAAACTCTAGACACATAGAAATGGGGTGGTGTGCAGGTAAATGCTCCTTTTTTTATTTTACATTCAACTGCAAATTGTGCCAAAACTGTATTATGTAAGAGATAATTTATTCATTCTGCATATCTGCTCCAGGATTTATTATGTATTTTTAATGTTGTTTAGAATTTTTTGGCTTTAATGCTGGCTTGAAGTTTTATTTCTGCCACATTTACTTGCTTTATTTGACCTAGTCATCTTGCCGCAACTCGCTCAAAATTTTGTTAGCTGAATTCATAAACTCGTGTATGATTCTCACATATTACTTAGATAATTGATATTTTTTGGGGTGCATTTACATTACATATGGAACACCTAAATTTTACTTTTTACATTTGTACCATCTATATTTCACAAAAAAAAAAATGTGAAATACATCTTTTCATGCATGGATAATGCGGTATTTTTGTATAAATTTATGTTTAGGGGTTAGATATATAAATACTTACAAGTTAAGTGATATGCATGCAAATCTTCCTATTTTGGGGCATTTACATGCATACCATACCACACAATCTTGTGTGTTCACATGTCTAACACCTAAACATTAATATTTGCATGCTTACCACTCGAATCTTTAATATGACCATCACTATCTCTTTAAAAGTGAAATACACTTTTTCATGCATAGATTTATGACACCAAGATGTTGTAAGTGTAAATATCAAACTCTGGGTTTTAAACATGTAAATACATAAGAATTGTGTTGTATGCATGTAAATTTCTCTTTATCCTTTTGTATCTGATTTGATGTGCCTTTTCTCCCTCTAATTGCGTGTCTTTAATAATTCCATTCCACATAAGAAAATCTATGATTCATATTTTTTTCTTTTTTTTTTTTACCCTTATACCTTCATAAACCTGCTTGAAGCTATAATTTCTGGCTATATTTTATGCTACTATTGCTAAAATTGATATTTCCTCATTATATGCGCAGGCTGCAATTGTAAATTCTCAAACACTTGAAGAAGTTGCAAGGCTGGAGCAGGTACCTCCAGCAAATCAGAACATTTCTTTATTATTATTTTTTCTTTTCATTTTAATCCCTGCTTTTTTATATATTTATAACGCAGCATATTTTGATTGCCATTACAGGCTTTGAGATCTGGGCAAATTCCTGCAGAATTTCAGATTCCAGGAAGAGGTGAAAACGAAGTTGACAAAATGGAGACTGATATTGAGGACGGGACCATTGATGCTTCAATCACAGAAGAGAATAACAATTCAACCACCATTGATCAGGTTAAATTCTACTTTAAATTTAATGTTTATCTCCTTTATAGCTTGAGCTTATGTTTACATTTGGGGACTTTCGTGGCATTTACATGTATACCACTTAATTCATATGTATTTATAACACCAAATCTTTACTTTTTACATTAGTGCCTTCCAAATCTTTCGTCACATAAAAAATATCACTATTTTGACTTAAAAAAAAGGGGAATTACACCTTTTCATGCATAGTTGAGGTGGCACATATTTAAAAATTGGAATTTAGATGTAGATATGTAAATACATGAATGGAGTGGTATGTATGTCAATCTTCCTTTTATTTTTATGTTGTAGTTTATTTGCTAACCCGAAATAAAAATATATTTGATATTTGGGGGATTTGCATGCATACGATGAAATTCTTGATGTATTTGCATATCAAACACCTGAAGCTTTTATATTTACATATATGACAATCGAATTTTTATCATTTGGAAAATACTATTAATACCAACTTTTTTTAAAAAGTGAAATAAACATTTTCATGCATTTGTTTTGATGTGATTGTAAATATCAATTTGTTATTGTCAGATGTGTAATACATAGTAATTTTGTGGCATTACAAGAGAAACTTCTAAGACTATAAATGCATATATTTGAATACTTAAAAGACTATTAGGAACTAATTACTCTTTCTAATTAAACCAGTTTAAGTAAACATTTTANGTAATACATAGTAATTTTGTGGCATTACAAGAGAAACTTCTAAGACTATAAATGCATATATTTGAATACTTATAAGACTATTAGGAACTAATTACTCTTTCTAATTAAACCAGTTTAAGTAAACATTTTTTTTTTATAATTTCTTCAATTCACAAACAGCTCTGTGCGAGCTGCAGTTTACTAAAACCAGAATTACATGCCTTGCAGGACTGAGAGTGTGCCCTGGCCTTGGCTGTCTAATTATGCAGCGATTTGTTCTTCGCTGTGCCATTTGAGGTTAGAAATTTTATTTATCCTTTCTACTCTAAAAGGAAGTGTTGTTAAGTTAGTAAAATTTGACCGTGTTCCAACTTTCTTGGTTTTCTATTGGTAGAAACCTTGTGCAAATAATTTAGCTTAAATTTGAGAAAATGGTGATTATTTTGTCTTTTTAAATTTCATAGTCATTCCAATCACTGTGATTTCCAAGTTTTTTTTTTTTTTTATTTAAGATTTACATACATATCACGTAATTCTCATATATTTACATTTTTTATATTTATGTATTAATTTTTATATATAGGTCGGCGTACATGAAAAGGCGTATTTTAATTTTTAGAAGATAAAATGGTGATTTTTTTTTCGTTATATTATAAGAAAGATTTGTGGTATAAATGTAAATACTGGAGTTTAAATTTTAGATATGTAAATACATATGAATTGGGTGGTGTATATGTAACCACTTTTTTAGTTACTATTTTAAGCTTTTTTTTTTCCCATTTTAATTTATTTCATTGGTTCTGTTTTTTAAGGACCTTTACCCTAATTAGATTTTATATTGAATTTGATAATATCAATTATATTTGATGATATCAATAAAAAAATATTAATTACCATATAGCTAACATTTTATAATAGAAACTAAACCCTTTCTGCATGATGAATAAAATAAACTTTTTATTTTCTTATTTTTTCCAACGATTTTTATTTCAATTAAAACGTAAGAAATGCAGATAGTTAAATAAAAATATATATATATATATATAAATTATAAATACCATATTTGGCTCGCCCTCGGAATTAGAAGTCGATCTAAATTCATTAGAGCTATAATAAACTGGATTTCAATCTTAAATGAAAAGAACAGTTTACATTATAACATATAATCAGCTCTCGTAGTACACCAAAAACAAGTTTCTTGCCATACCTAAAATTGGAATACTCTCATTACATAAGATTTAGGGGCATTTACATACATACCACACAATTCTGATGTACTTACATGTGTAGTCCTAAAACTTAATTCTTATATTTTTAGCACAATCTTCATATAACATCAAAAAATGTCGCTATTACTTCTTGTTTGTAACTGAAATGCAAACAGTTACGACCTACAAGAATCAAAGGGCATAAAAGGCCATCAAACTTTAAATTTAATTCTACAAGTCTATATAACTATCATGTAATAGCATGCATAACGGCTGCAAAAAACTCAGAAAACACATCAAAATTTAAATTTAATTCCAATTTATACATGGAGCAGGCAGATCATAAAATAAGCATTCAGTTCCCCTGTCAACCAACTAAATAAATAGCAGGC
The DNA here is from genome assembly GCA_002079205.1 of Phalaenopsis hybrid cultivar. NCBI lineage: Eukaryota > Viridiplantae > Streptophyta > Magnoliopsida > Asparagales > Orchidaceae > Phalaenopsis > Phalaenopsis hybrid cultivar. Next base: position 67,488 of record JXCR01145215.1, on the reverse strand, counting down.
AAAGCCCTCACAACCCAGCTCTCTGTTCTTCAGAACCAGCAAGAACAAAAAGAAAAGAAAAAAACATAGCTCAAAGAGCTCGCGATACGAAATCAAATTTGATCACATCACATCGGAAAGACTTCGAATTTGATAGATTCGATCGCCGCTCATTGAAAGATANAATTTATACATGGAACAGGCAGATCATAAAATAAGCATTCAGTTCCCCTGTCAACCAACTAAATAAATAGCACGCTAAGCCCTCACAACCCAGCTCTCTGTTCTTCAGAACCAGCAAGAACAAAAAGAAAAAAAAAAAACATAGCTCAAAGAGCTCGCGATACGAAATCAAATTTGATCACATCTCATCGGAAAGGCTTCGAATTTGATAGATTCGATCGCCGCTCATTGAAAGATAACGAAATTTTCTCAAAAATCCGCACGCAAAAGTCCATCCATCGGTCCCATATATTCACAAAGAAGAGGAAGAGATGTCAAACCTCCATTAAACTAACTCATCATCACATATAGGGAGGTGGGGGCGGTGGCGGCATCCACGGATGCAACGGAATCCGCTGATAACCATTTTCCGAATGATTTTGTGTAATTCTGTCACCCGAGCTGCCGCCTCTACGAACAAAACTTCCAGTTTGTGGAGGGTGGTTAGGGTTGAAGGGACTCCACCATTGTGATTCGCCTTCGAGCGGAATCCATGGAAGCGGCGTAAAGCTTTCTCTACCCCACCCGTAGTAGCGATCGAAATGCCGATCTGAGTCTTGGTGGCTCCTCGTTGCGGAGTTGGAAACGGAGAACCCGTACAATGCCCCTATATCCGTCGACGACGAGGTTGAAATAAGAGCTAATCCTCTTGGTCTCGGCCTCCTCGCAGGGGCAAAGGTGGAGACACGGCTAGACGAAGAAGAAACAGCTTGTGAGTGGCTTCTAGGGTGAGGATTATTTCCATTTCGAACTCCCATGGAGCTGTAGAAAAGATATAGAAGCATGGATGGATCAGGTGATCTACACAGAAGAATTGGTAAATAAACAAGTTTAAAAGGGTTCAGTANCTTCTAGGGTGAGGATTATTTCCATTTCGAACTCCCATGGAGCTGTAGAAAAGATATAGAAGCATAGATGGATCAGGTGATCTACAAAGAAGAATTGGTAAATAAACAAGTTTAAAAGGGTTCAGTGNCTTCTAGGGTGAGGATTATTTCCATTTCGAACTCCCATGGAGCTGTAGAAAAGATATAGAAGCATAGATGGAAGGGTTCAGTACTAATAAAATCAGTACAATTCGTATGTGCTGCATATCTCACGCCTAGACTTTCAAATTTACACAGCGCACCCAAATCTTTGGGTGCAATTTAATGTAAAAAGTAAAATTTAGTAGTTAGATATGTAAACACAGAAATTGGGCGGTATGTGTAAATGCCCCTAAAATAGAAAAGAAAAAATATGTCAATATTTAGACAAGAAAATAAGATANCTGCATATCTCACGCCTAAACTTTCAAATTTACACAGCGCACCCAAATCTTTGGGTGCAATTTAATGTAAAATAGATATGTAAACACACAGAAATTGGGCGGTATGTGTAAATGCCTCTAAAATAGAAAAGATNTCAGTGCTAATAAAATCAGTACAATTCGTATGTGCTGCATATCTCACGCCTAAACTTTCAAATTTACACAGCAAACCCAAAACTTTGGGTGCAATTTAATGTAAAAAGTAAAATTTAGTAGTTAGATATGTAAACACACAGAAATTGTGCGGTATGTGTAAATGCCTCTAAAATAGAAAAGAAAAAATATGTCAATATTTAGACAAGAAAATAAGATGCTTAAACTAAAGGAAGATTTACATACACGCCATGCAATTCCTATGTATTTACATAATTAACGCCTAAACCACAATTTTTACATGCATGTTACCTTACCTAGGCATGAAAATGTGCACTTCACTTTTTAAAAGCTAAACTGATATGTTTTATGTGATATAAAAGCATTGGGTGGTATGAATGTGAAAAACTAAAATTTAGGTGTTAGATATGTAAATAAATAGAAATTGGGTGCTATGAATGAAAATGCCTCTAAATATTGGGCAGGGAATACTCATCCATGTCAATATTTACTCCATATAAAGAAGAAAATAAGATGCTTAAAACAAAGGAAGATTTACATAGATACCACTCAATTCCTATGTATTATATATTTAACATCAAAATTATAACTTTCTTGGGCACACTGTCAAATGACCCGACTCTTCTTTAGGGATCCATTTTAGTCCCAGAGTCCATAAAAATATCAATTTTTAACCTATATTAAAAGGGCCTTGAAACTAATATGACACAGTTAGAGACTATGACTGAAATGATTCCATGAAAAGACTANATATCAATTTTTAACCTATATTAAAAGGGCCTTGAAACTAATATGACACAGTTAGAGACTATGACTGAAATGATTCCATGAAAAGACTAATGAGACTATTTTAGCACTTTTCGCGTTGTCTTAATACATAAAAATTGGATGGTATGTATGTAAATGCCCCTAAAATAAAATAAAATAAAATAAAATCTTGGTAAAAGAAACTCACCCATGTATAAGTGGATGTGCTTGCACAAAAGATCCAACCCTTGGCTGGTTACTTGTATCATTCCTAGATAATCTACTAAGACCATAAAGAGATGCAGAATGATCAGAATTTCCATTCAAAGAAATAGATGGCGGGGCCGACTGCTGTGGCCAGTTGGAGTTTTGCACCTCAGTTGCAGAAAAACTGTGGGGATTTCGCATTTCGACCGAGGGCTGTGCTCCCATATTCGTCGGATGGCGATGGAATACAGAATTCTCTGGAACGGATATCGACGTGCTCGAATGAGCCATGTTCATGGCATGATGCAGAGCTAAGTAAGGACAAGCATGTGTGCTCGTAGAAGAACTCGAGAGATCTCCGAATGTACCGTTGCCCAATGCCTCATGATCTGTAGCGGAGAATATAAG
>JXCR01145215.1:18243-56277 GCA_002079205.1 Phalaenopsis hybrid cultivar | reverse complement strand
CAGCCACCTCCTCCTGTCGGCACACCTATAGGCTTTGCATCCAGAGAACAAATGCAATATGCTAGTGCAGCTCCTACTTTGGGAGGTTCCGTTCTAGGACTTGTAGAAGATTGTCAGTCAATAACACTTGGTCCTGCTCCTGGCTCAGTTGATCCTGGACTGGATTTTAGGTGTTTGTCGAGGCCATTTGATAATAATGAGGAGACAATTTATGTCCTTGAGAAATACCCTTTCAACATTGCTCCAGACATGCCCCTTCTACATTTTAAAATGAATATTATCATAATTTCAGTTGTAATTTTGTTATGTTTTTTTTTAATTTTTTAATAGGTTTGTAGATAATCTCCCTTGAGTGAGGAGTATATCTTTTTTTCTTCGAACTGTTATTTAGTATTTTTTGGATTTTAATATATTAAATATATTCTTATTATATTATTGTTGCAAACTGCTCCACTGCGCGTGGCTGAAATGATTATTTTTTCACAAACAGCTACAAATCAGTTGTTCACAAACCGCAGAAACCAAACAACTTAACAACATATTCAGTTCAGGAGCAGAATTGTCATTTATCCACAAACTGCTGCAAATCAGCTATTTTCCAAACGTTCAAACCAAACAGTCAGACAACTTATCCGGANATATATATATATATATATATAACGCACTTTGGTGTTTTAAATCTATGAATGAAATGTGTATTATAATTTTTTTAGGAAAGATGATAGTGTTATTTTTTACATGATATTAAAGATTTGAGTGATCCGTGTGTGAATATGAAAGCTTGTGCGACATATGTAAATACATAATAATTATGTGCGACGTATGTAAATAGCCCTATTTTTTGTATACCTCCATAAAAGTAGAATTCAAGATTACCACGCATAATCATTGTGCAATAACAAGAAAATTGATTACAATCAATCTGTGACTAAAATGTGCGGTAATAGTAATTTCCGACGCAGTGAGGCAAAAGGAACTCACTCTAACAATGCTGTTAGTCGAGTAAACCCACGGAAAGGGCACCACTGAAAACCAAATGGCTGCAACAGAAAATAGCACAATTATCGTCATGAAGCATCAAACTCTTCAATAAACAATTGTAAACACGAAAATTTACATACATACCACTCAATTCCTATATATATTTACATATCCAATACCTATTTCAATTTTTACATATACACCACTTAACTATGCATGAAAAGGTGTATTTAATTTTTCCAAATTCAAAATAACGGTATTTTTTATGTGATATGAAAGATTTGGGTGGTATATATGTTAATACATAGGAATTAGTGGTATGCATTAAGTGTCCCTTGGAAATTATCAACATTACGTGAGTACTAAACAATATACAACAAAAATATTCATACTGCAAAAGCTCCATGCTACCAAAAGTTTGAATTCATGTTTAATGTTATGAAGCCAGATAAGAAAGAAGAAGAGCATTAAGATTTCAAGCGAAATATAAATAAATACTGAAGTAATATAATCTTAAAATTTCATTAGAATTGCATCAATCATGAACCCTTAGATATGTTACAAAAATGTAGAGAGTACTTGGAAACAAAATATCACCGAAGACTAATTCAGTTAAACAGACAAGAAAAAATAAGCATGCAGCAATCTTCATGATAAACATGTAATGAAACCGCAATATAAAACAGAATTTGTTTGTATACATATTGAATAATCATTAGGGGCATTTACATACATGCCACCTAATTCTTATATATTTACAAATCTAACACCCAAACTTTCATATTTACAAGCATAAGACTCATTAACATCATCTAAAAAATACCACAATTACCAAGTTCTTAAAAGTTAAATTCATCTTATTGTGCATAGGTTTATGACATCAAGATGGTATGGTGTGATTGTAAATATCAAACTTTAGGTGTTAGACATATAAATACAAAAGAATTGTGCCGTATGTACGTAAATTTTACTAATAATTAATCAAGTATACCCACCAAAATAAGCTTCTAAGTATAATATTACTTGTATGTAGCATTTAAAGAACTTAATTTTGTTAAAAATGTCCGGTCATATCAAAGGATAGCGGCTCATTTTTTTAAGAGAAACAAGGAAAATATACAAAGCCTTGACATTTCTTGTAATATTCAGTTCACAAAATTAGAAGTTATAGAATGTAACATTCAATTCATATAATTAGTAGTTATATAAGACAGTAGTACAGTATGGTTTCCAATTTTTCACTCTCATATTCCCAAAAGGTAATATAGCCAGTGTGATGGAGCAAAGATATATATGAAAGTGATGCGTTTTTTTTCCTATGTATTTACATATCAGACACCCAAACTTTGCGTCATATCATATCAAAAACACCACCATTTTAATTTTTAAAAAGTGAAATACACCTTTTAATGCATTGGTAAGGAGCTATTTATGTAAAAATTGAAGTTTAGGTGTTCATTATGTAAATACATAGGAATTGGGTGGTAGGTATGTAAATCTTCCTATTTTTATTGATACTATATGTAATCATGATCCGATCGATACATTGACTGACAATTAGTTCCCATGCACATGCAATAATCGCTGTAAAAAAGGATAATTCCAACTTAATTGATTAAAAACATATGTAAATCACTAAATAGTAGAGGAAAAAAATATCTCTGACTTGTCATCATTTTATGCACGAGATAAGAAATAAATAGTATTTGAAATTTAAGACATCCAAAAATTCAATGACAAATCATAAGTTTAGACAAACAACCAAGTTCATTGACCATGTGTGATAGTAGAAACTCTGTGAAGATGTAATTAGAGAGCCATTAAATTAAGGTTANGGTGGTATGAATGTAAATCTTCCTATTTTTATTAATACTATAGGTAATCATGATTCGATTGATACATTGACTGACAATTGGTTCCCATGCACATGCAATAAATCACTGTAAAAAAGGAAAATTATAACTTAATTGATTAAAAACATACGTAAATCACTAAATAGTACGGGGAAAAAATATCTGACTCGTTATCATTTTATGCACGAGATAAGAAATAAATAGTATTTGAAATTTAAGACATATCCAAAAATAAATGACAAATCAGAAGTTTAGACAAACACCCAAGTTTAATGACCATGTGTGATAGTAGAAACTCTGTGAAGACATAATTAGAGTGCCATTAAATTAAGGTTAGTTTAGAATATGTTTGAATTACAGGAGCTGAGTGCAAAATGTGCTTAATAACTCCAGAATGTGTCTGGATTCATAAAATGAAACGGTGCAACAGGCTATGAAGTTGTCCTTGAATTATGTCTAAATTATGAAGTTGTCCTTGAAAAATACACCTTTTCACTCGACATTGTAAATGATGGTTATCTACTAAAGATAAAGATTTCCAGGATAATAAAGAAAGTAAAGTAATATTTACATACATAGCACTTAATTCCTAAGTATTTACATATCTAACACCTAAACTTCAATTTTTCCATATACACCNCATCACACTCGACATTGTAAATGATGGTTATCTACTAAAGATAAAGATTTCCAGGATAATAAAGAAAGAAAATGAATATTTACATACATAGCACTTAATTCCTATGCATTTACATAACTAACACCTAAACTTCAATTTTTTCCATATACGCGGCCTTACCCATGCATGAAAAGGTGTATTTCACATTTTAAAAGTTTGGATATTGGTATTTTTTTATGTGATATGAAATGTTTGGGTGGTATGAATATAAAAATTAAAGTTTAGGTGTTAGAAATGTAAAAAATAAACAATTCACTTTTCATCAAAACAACAAAAAATAAGAAAAAATGACTTCTGTGGATGTAAAGAATTATACCAAAATCAATTTTAAACTTTTTTTTTATTATTATTCAAAGATCACGCTAGTGATTTTGNACAAAAAATAAGAAAAAATGACTTCTGTGGATGTAAAGAATTATACCAAAATCAATTTTAAACTTTTTTTTTTTTATTCAAAGATCACGCTAGTGATTTTAAAGGCATTTAGGATTTCAACAAGGTTATTGTTACGAAGAAATAATGCCATATAGAAATAAAAGCATCTATTTTGGGGCATTTACATACAGCACACAATTCTTATGTATTTACACATCTCATACCTAAACCTTCATATTTAAACACATAGCAATCAACTCGTTAATGTCACATCAAAAATAGTGATATTAACACTTTAAATGTGAAATATATACNGAAATAAAAGCATCTATTTTGGGGCATTTACATACATAGCACACAATTCTTATGTATTTACACATCTCATACACAAACTTTCATATTTAAACACATAGCACTCAACTCGATAATGTCACATCAAAAATAGTGCTATTAACACTTTTTAAATGTGAAATATACCTCTTTTCATGCATAGGTTTAAAGCGTCAAAGAGATGTAGATATGAAAGTATAGGTGAGAGATGTAAATACAAAAAAATTGTGTGCTGCGTATGTAAATTTCCCTAGGAGTTTAAGATTGCTAATTGTCTAATTGTAGTCCATCTCAAATCAATAGCATTGTAATATGGAACTCACCAGTTCTAAATCATAAAAATTCTCAGTGATCCAGCCATCAATATCGAAATCAGTTGACGGACAAATTCCATTTGCATATAACCAGTGGCCTTTCTCAATTTTCCTGCAATTAGGGCATTGCATTGCTCCCTTAGCATTAAAAGCCGAACCAATACAATCTGAAACAATAATAAAGAAAATGGTCAATAAAATAAAGAAATTTCAGGAAAAACCGTAAATCAAGCAATGACGGAAATTCATAAAAATAACATTCATCACCATCATCAGAGTTAATCTTACATGAATATTTATAGATAACTTTATGAATCTTCATTCTCCATTCATTCCAACTGTGTTAGGAGAAGTGCTAAACCTCCTTTCCGCATAATTTTAAACAACTTATGTTTATGTTACCCTCAACCTATTGTTATTCTTCCTTATCCTGCATGAGAGATGGATAGAGGGGGGGAAGGGGGGTGTGGGGAGAGAGAGAGAGAGAGAGAGAGAGAGACCAACCACCAAAAAGGCTTATGAGATAGGGGAGAAAGAAAGGGAGGTCAAATTTTGGTTTTAAGAGGAAATTAGTTCTCAATCTTGAACAGTAGAAAGGGATAAAGGAAGAGAAAAAGTGTGTTGCCCTCATTTTAGGTGAGGTTTTTACTTCTCTCCTTAAAGCCTAGGGTCTAGCCTTATGTTTTCTTTATTTGACCCTCTAGAAGACTAGTACCGAACCCACACCATTTAGAAAATTCAAGCCACCTCGCCGCTCCTTCGAGTCTCGCATTGGCGGTCCTAAATCTTCGGCATTCCGTTGAGTTGATTTGGATCGACACATGAGTTAGCGAGTTCCTAAATTAATAGGAGCGGCCCCTAGGGAACCTCTTGCGACCCGAACGCTCGATAACGCCTCATTTTGCANGCTCCTTCGAGTCTCGCATTGGCGGTCCTAAATCTTCGGCATTCCGTTGAGTTGATTTGGATCGACACATGAAACTCAAGGCGAGTTCCTAAATTAATAGGAGCGGCCCCTAGGGAACCTCTTGCGACCCGAACACTCGATAACGCCTCATTTTGCGCACGCATCGCACCCCACACGATTTTGAATTGAATTGACTTGCCTATCGGCAAACTCGTCCGGACGACCCCGGATGATGAAACGGACCGCATGGATACATCCGAAACATCAACTTTAACAAGGAAGAACACTCATATTGTTATGATTTCGCGCGCGAGCGACTTTCACGGATATCGATGCACGTTTTTTTTTAATTAACGATGTGCGGGCCCGGGTTCAACCCAAGTTCGACTCGGGTTCAATTCGGGTTCGATTCAGGTTGGNTTGAATTGAATTGACTTGCCTATCGGCAAACTCGTCCGGACGACCCCGGATGATGAAACGGACCGCATGGATGCATCCGAAACATCGACTTTAACAAGGAAGAACACTCATATTGTTATGATTTCGCACGCGAGCGACTTTCACGGATATCGATGCACGTTTTTTTTAATTAACGATGTGCGGGCCCGGGTTCAACCCAAGTTCGACTAGGGTTCAATTCGGGTTCGATTCAGGTTGAACTCGGGATGAGCACGAGCTAGGCACCAAGTCACCTAAATTCAAATTTCACATTTCAAAATTCAAACAAATTATTTAAATGTCTTAATTGAATATAATAAGGTATTAATTTTTTTCTAATTGAACCTCCACTGCGTAGGGCTGAAAACGAGTTCAAACTTGGCTCGTGTTCGGCTCGTTCGAAATAGCTCTTGTTCGAAATCGGCTCGTGAACAGTGTGTTCGTGTTCGGCTCGATTTAATTATTCATGTTTGTGTTCGGCTTGAAATTGGCTCGTTAAGCTAAAATTGAGAAAAATAGATGTAAAGTTTGAGATTCGAATCTGGATCAAATTTATAAAAAANTGCGTTAAGCCCCCCCACCTGCTCGTCTCTTCCTCGCCAGGGATTCGGATCCCTGCTCTCGACCACACTCCCACTCGCCGCCGCTCCACACCGAAGCCCCGCACCAGAGCCCCCGGCTCGCCTCTTTCTCTCGACAACTAAAGCTCCAGCCGGCAGGACATCCTCCCCTGCCCGAGACGCTCGCTCGCCTCACGGGATCGAAGCTCTAGCCGGCCTCCTTTTAGCCAGCGACCAGCTACCTCACTCTCCCATTCCTTTTTCAAAGAAAGGTAAGGCCAGGTATATTCTTCCAGGTATTGCATCTTATGGCTATCAAATTATTTACATAAATTTGAAATGGAATCCTCTCCACATGCATGCATTCTTGTTGTTGGTCTAGGTTGTTAGGTTGGGCGATCGTATTTACTGCACTATAATTTTGGTGTTCTACCTCACTATGAAGTTGTCGGTACATAAGTTTAATGGACCTTATTGAGGGGCTTAACATACAAATGCAAAGCAGTTTGCTGCCTCTATTGAAGGTGGTGGCCAAAGGTAATTGATAGATGTCTTGCTGCTTGAGTTGTTTGGAAAGGTACATGCATTGACGTTTTGCCACTCACCTGAAACCTACTCTTCATATTAAAACTCACTCGAATACTTGCATATTTGACAAATTAAGTCTTTCGTTGCATAAGATACATTGTTTGGGGAAGGTTTAAATATATCTTCTTGGGGTTGGTTCACCTGTTATTTTGGAAGAGATGCAGGTAGCATTTAGGGGTTTGAAAACTGCTGTGGGGGGGCTTAAAAGTGTTGTTTGGCCTTTATAGTTGTTGTTTGAAGTGATAGGAAGCTTCGTACGCACAGTTTGCCTTTCATAGTTGCTATTTGGAGTGATAGGAAGCTTCGTAAGCGTTGTTTGGCCTTTATAGCTGCTGTTTGGAGTGATAGGAAACTTCGTAAGCATTGTTTGCCTTCTAAAGCTGTTGTTTTTCGTTTATAGCTGTTGTTTGGAGTGATAGGAAACTTCGTAAGCATTGTTTGGCCTTTATAGCTACTGTTGGGAGTGATAGGAGGATTTGTAAGCAATGTTTGGCCTTTATAGCTGCTGTTGGGAGTGATATGAAGATTTGTAAGCAATGTTTGGCCTTCATAGCTGTTGTTTGGAGTGATAGAAAGCTTTGTAATCACTGTTTGACCTTTATAGCAGCTGTTTGGACTGATGAAAAGCTTTGTAACCAATGTTTGGACTTTATAACCATTGTTTGGGTTCGTAGGAGGCCACATAGGTGCTGTCCACCACTGTTTGGATTCGTAGGAGGCCACATAAGTGCTGCCCACCGTTGTTTGGGTTCCTAGGAGGTCACATAGGTGCTGCCCACTGCTATTTGGGTTCGTAGGAGGCCACATAGGTGTTTTCCACCACTGTTTGGATTCGTAGGATGCCACATAGGTGTCGCCCATCGTTGTTTGGGTTCGCATGAAGTCATACAGGTGTTATTTGAGGTTCCTAGTTGTTGTCCGGAGTTGTAGGATCACAATAGACACTTGCTAGTTATTGCTCAGAGTCGTAGGAAGTTGTAGGATCACTGTACTAGCTCGCTAGTTGCAGTCCGAAGTTTTAGAAAACCTTAGGATCACTTGTTTGGAGTTCCTAGCTGTTGTTACGATTTGTTATGTTGCTTACTGTTTTCTTCTTTTCTGTGCAATTTATTAAAATTTCCTGCAAATTATAGTATGTTTGTTGACCTCATTTTTCAGGTCATTACCCTTTCCTAAAAAGACCCTAGAATCTAGTTCTAGGGATTCCTATTGATCATCTTAAAAAATTAGAATTGTGACCCACCCTTTTTAGAAATTCCAGTCATTTCCTATTTTCCTGTGATATCTATCATTAATTGTCTCAAAACCATCGTCTTATGGACGAGCAGTTAAGGGCTATCATGTGGAGACTCAGGAAAATGTTCTCAATAGGATCTCAAACCCTAGGAAAACCTCTTCAAGACTTCATCATCACACACATACACAAAATGCACAAAATTCACTACGTTGCACAAGATCGAACTAAAACTGAGCTTAAATGATGGGTGAAAATACAAACTTCTCCGAACGACTTCCGACGACAAAATGTACTGCACCAACGTGTCTGAGACACCAATTTTAGTAAGAAATGACATCCATTTTCGATATACTATGACACACGAATAAAAGGGACAGATCAAATTTTATTTTTCAAAATATTTGGTATTTTTATAATTATATCACTAATTATAATTTAATTTAAACCCTAAACCCTATTTACACCGCTACCCGCACATTTGATCTTTCGTTCGACCCGTCCCGTGGCTCGAACAGCTGTTGCGCTCGACTCGGCTCCCTCTCATCTGTACCCTAGTTCTCGTGGAAGATCCACGCGGCCACCTTCTCCTCTTCCGTCTCTTCCCCTTCTTCACGTAGTCGTTCGATCTTTTGATTCTCCAATTATAGGGGAGCGAGTTGGCCGACCTTTCTCCTTCTCGAGGCTGTACGCTCTCCCTTTTTATTATGACGATTTCATCCCTGTTGTTCTATTCGGCAGTGAGGCGGTGGTAGATGGTTGTTCCCCCCTCTCTTCTCTGTCTATAAAAGAGCTTCATAAAACACTTTTCTGGATTGTTGAAAATTTTGAGAGTGAAAGGGAGGTTGTGGTTTNATTTTATTGGATCTGTCTTACTTTTTTTGCTTTAAGTCGGCATTAAGAGGTATTTATCTTCCTTCCTCTAATTTGCAACATTTCGGATGACATATAAAAAAATACTTCTTTGCTCTTTAAAAGCATGTGAAAGCAAGATTTAGGCTTGTTTTGAGATTTAAGCATGGATACTTGCTAGAATTAATAAAAGTGAAGCATAATATGGATATTCTTCTCCTTTTTCTGCTAAAAAATGCATGATAGATGAAATGTTAGAACATTCTAATGGTTGTCATGAGATGATAGCCGTCTAATTGAAACACATGCTAAACGAAATGTTGGCTCGAGATTTAATTCTTAGGCTTTTTATTATTATTATCCTTGTTCAAATACATGTTGGAAGTTGTTTCGATACTTTGGAATGCTGGTTTTAAATACCTATCTACGCTTCTCTGTTTCCTGTTGCCTGTTCCCGATCGAAGTATATGTATATTGGATGTAAATTTTGGGTTTTAATGTTTTGTGGGATCTGATTCTTAGTGGCTTGGTTTTGGCTCTTTGAAGTTGGATCCTTGCTGGAAATATTCTCTGTTTTCTTTTGGCCCATTTAAAGGCCTCGGTTTTGGCTCTTTGGAGTTGGATTCATGCTGAAAATCTTCTCTGTTTTGGCCCATTTGGTGGAGTTTGGTTTAGCTTCTTCTTGGTGGTTTGGCTTAGCCCTTGTTTTGAGTTTAGCTTTTGCCTTTCAATAGTTCAATTTGGCCCTCTTATACTGGGCTCGGTTTTGCTTCCTGCTACTCCCTTTATTCAAACTTAAGTATTGAAAATGTTTAATAATTTGGTAGTCGTTTGGTGGCTCGGTTAATGGTTTGGGTGGTGGCTTGTCCTTGTGGTCATTTGCTGGGTTTGATTTAGCCCTATGAGGGGCTTGGTTTTTTGGCTTGGTTTGTCCATATGCTAGGCTCGGGTTGGCCCTTTAGTGGGCTTGGTTTGCCCCCTGTGCTGTGATCGGTTTGCCTCTTTCTTGAGCTCAGTTTGGTTCTTTTTGGGATTAAATTATAGCTGGAAACATTCTTTCTGTTTTGCCCCATGTATTAAGCTCGGTTTGGACTCTTTTGAGCTAAATTCATGTTAGCTAGTGTCTTTGCTTTAACCCATGAGTTGGGTTCGGTTTGGGCTTCTTTTGAATCAAATTACAAATGGAATTTTTGGTCATGTTTTGACCCATTTGTTGGGTTCGGTTTTGGTTCTTTTGAGATGAAACTATGCTGGAAACTAATCTCCGTTTTTGGCTCATTTGGTGGTCTTGGTTTTGGATCATTTGGAATCGGTAAATGCTCGATATTATTTTCTGGTTTGCCTCTGTGTTGGGCTTGGCCTGCCGTTGTGCTGGGCTTGGTTTGGGCTCCTTTTGGTGATTTATGTTGGTTGAAATCCCTTACTGTTTTGGACCATTCCGTGGGCTCGGTTTGCCCCCGTCTTGGGCTCGGTTTGGGCACCCTTTAGTGATTTATGTTGGCTTGAATCTCTTACTGCTTGGACTATTCTTTGGGCTCGGTTTGACACTTTTGTTGGGCTGGTTTGGTTGGGGCCTCCTTTTTAATGCCTCCTCCTCTTGAGATTTTTATTGGTAATCAAGTTTGTCGTCCAAAAATTCACGATTTCGATATCTATCTATATGTGGTGATGTTTGGCACAAGTAAATTAACTTATTATCATGCCTTGTGTGATGAAAATGGGTTCGATCTTAATGATCTATAATAGCTTGTCCATTCACTCTCTTATGTATATCAAATACATTGTAATTGTGCTACTTATGGTGATTTCCTTTTCTGTTGCTTTGGCTGTGAGTCTTATTTGATGTTTATGGCCTTTATGGCCTTCCTCTTGTTGTCTTTGCTCGTGAGCCTAAAGGATGAATATCTTCCTCTTGTTGTCCTTTACCCGTGACCCTTACTGTTGTGGTTCATGTTGTATTTAGCTGGAGTTTAATTCGGGTGGGAGTTTTCTCTTGTTGCCCCTTTATCCGTGAGCCTTAATTGATGATTTCTTCATGGATTATTTCAGGTTGGTGTTCCTCCCCTCTACTGATTAATTTTTCCTATCTTTGTGATATGTGAAAGGCTTTTAATAATTTTTTGTTTTGAGAAATTATAAAGCTTATATGAATTAAATTCATGAAGGGATTTGAAGATTTATGAAATTGTTATTTGGAGAAGTGTTCGGAAATGAAAAATGAAAGTTTGGATAATATAAATATCACATTGAGGTCCAGGATTGGGCGTGTGACTGTATACAAGGGATGGAGTCATGGATATAGTATCAGGTCAGTTTTGAGCTCATTTCAATTTATTTGAAACAAGAATTGGAAAGGATACCCTTCCAGCGTTGATCCAATTATAAAATTTGAAAAAATGATATCCTCTGGATTAATTTAAGGATCTTAGGCTCTCTTCTGAGGATTGTTTCACCCTTCTTGTCTTTCGATCTTTTAGGTGGATCAATTTCTCCTCTCTCATCCTCATTTTTATTTTTTTTTCTTGCTTCTTGGTTCGGTTTTTTGTGCTTATGTTCGATACATAAGTGCTCATGTATAGCCTTTTGTTATGTGTGAAACCATCAAGCAAGGTCGCAAGTAGGTCGGTTTTGTTTTGGGGCGTAGGGCGATGATGACAAATGCACGCCGGTGGTAGAGCAGAATGATATCTCATCCTACAACACCAGGACTCAATTATGGGACCTGATGAACTGTAGGATGAAAGTATCATTCACCGACATAAGACTAGAGGGGGACTCGTACCTTCTTAGGTTGTTTGTGATCCTATGTCCGACGGTGTAATCGACTCGTGGACAACTATTCTTTTCTTAAAACTGATAAGAACAAATATAATGTTTTATAAAATATTTTCACTACAAAAATTGATACAACTTTCCTTTTATATGCCTGAAATTCATATGCGTGTCAAAAAAAAAAATTTTAAATATATCTCACAACTTGGTTGTCCACCTGTTTATTACCAATTATGGGCCAAGGTGTACCCTCCTAATTTAGGTTTAGTAGAACATTCTTTTAGTGGAGTATCAAACTTTATACATCCGAGTGACCGAGTAGCCTTCGACGTCCCTCGAGTACAAATATATATTTGAGTCTAGCCCCGACCCGAGTGCTTGAGTTCCCTTTTTTTAGAACTTTTTCACATGTTTTTCATGGAATTTTTGGACAAAGCACCCATGGTCTTTTCTCCTGGATTTTCCTTAGATTTTGACAGTTTTATTTAAATTATTACTCGTCGATTTTTCTGAGGCTTTCGTAAGTGGATTTATTTGTCAATTTTCTCGAATTTTTCAAGCAACGTTTCTTTTGTTTATACAGTGAATGCTAGCTAGCTTAAAGAAGCAACAGACCTCTCAAATATATAGGTTTGAACTGTTCTCCTAGCAAGTTAACTGTTCTCCCAGCATGTTATATTGTCATCTTCCTTTTACTGTACATTCTACTGTCTTTTTCCTCTATACTGCATGCTTCATTATCTTGTTACACACCATACCTTAGTATAGAAAAACCTAGTGATTACATAGGATTGACATCAAACCTGGAGGTGCTACGACGAACAGCTTGGAGCAAACAGCGTGGGCAGCACAACAAGGAAATTTAGAAGAGCAACTTCAAGATGGATTATCGACATCAAAATCATTCACATCACCGATCACTTTCTTTAGTTTAAAAAATAACCCATAGGAGTTCGAGGTAGTTTGCTTAGCGCAGCGTAAACCCACACATATCACATTTAAGCTTTTGCACAACCCTGTTGTGCAATTATAAGTCCTAACACTTTAAGATTCTGAGGTTACCGTACGATACGGTGTAAATTCTCCTATCTTTTTAGGCTATTTGCACGATCAGATATCGTGCGAATATAAGTCCTAAATTCTAAAACAAATTACAGGATTAAACATTAAATAACATCATTTCAAAGACATAAAAACAAACAATATGATGGTTAGGAGGTCACCGGGGTTTTCCTTGGATCCGTGATATCCCCTACTTTTCATTCCTTTGGATTCCTTAAAATAACTGTTTTTATTTTGAGTCATTCCCACTTGATTTTCCCATGTTCAAAATTGGAAACATAAACTCTGAAATCTGAAAGATAAAACCACTGATCTTAATCGAGAGTTTTTTTAAGTGACTCCGATCATTTAAGATGTAATTAACTATAGGGAGTTGTCTCTATAAGGAACTTGGAACTCAGGTAAAATAAACTTTATCTAATCCTTATATTAGGTAGGAGAACTTGTTGGCCTCATATAAAAATATTTCGCAGACCAAACGGATGTTACAAATTTTTTTGTTTAGGTAATTGAGTCTACTACAAGTGATAAGTTTATTCTTCAGAATAAGTATATTACTTGTGATATCGTGTTTAGTCATCCAAACTATTTAAAATGTGAGACTCATTTGTTCTCATCTATTTTTAAATTAAAATGTTACTTAAAAAAAATCATATTTCCTTTTAAATTATTTTCATATCTTTTCAAAAAAAATAAAACGATCGACAATGCTTTGTGAGCTAAACATACAACAGGTATAACAACAGATACATCACGTACACAGATACATTTTATTTGTTGTTGTTTTACCATTGCAATTTACTCGATCTCTAACATATTATGCAGACACTGATTGCAATTTTATTTTCAAAACAAAATGATTTTAAAAAAGTAAACAATATTTTCAAAACCAAAAAAACAAAAACAAAAACAAAAACATAACACATGCTTTTGAATTTACAGGAGTCCCTTGGAGGAGGTAACTCACGGTTACTAACGAAATCTCTCTGGTTTAAATGGATTTCACAACTCGTTTAAGCTAAGTAAGTTTAAAAAAAATAGTGGCACTGGAACGAGGGTATCGCTCTAATCAACTTTAACCCCCATAATGACAACAAAACCAAAACTTGAAACACAACTTGTAAAACATTTTGAACTTTAGACTTTAGGACTGTTACTTCGACGAGGAGATTGGAGCTAGTTTTGTGGGCAACACGGCAAAAAACTTGGATCGAGCAACAAGAGAGTCTTCTTCAAGAATCCCTCTTTAGTCTAAATAACAACTCATAGGATTTCGAAAAAAGTTGCCCAACGCGACGTAAATCCTTACACCCTATTTAGGCTCCTGTACAACCATGTTGTGCAGCGTAAGTCCTAACTCGCCTTAGGGCTTCGAGGTTGTCGTCCGGTATGACGTAAGTCATCCTATCTCTGCGGGCAATTTGTATAATAGAGTATTATGCAAATGTAAGTCCCAAATAATAAAATTGACAGGATTAAACAGTTAAATAACACCGTCTCCAAAATTCAGCCATACATTAGGATAATTTGGAAAGTCACTGAGATTTCTCCTCATTATCTGTGACATCCTCTACTTTTTCCTTCATTTGAACTCCTTAAAATAACTGTTCCTATTTGAGTCACTCCCACTTGTTTTCCACGTTCTGCCGTAAAAACCTAAAGTTTGAATTCTTGAAAAATAGTACATCTGACCATTATCGAGAATTTTCTCAAATGACCGCCATTATTTGTGATATAATTAACTATAGGGGTTTGCCTCTATAGGAAACTTGGAACTCATGTAAAATAAACTTATCTGATATTTAGATTAGGTAGAGGAATTTGTCGGTCACATATAAAAGATTCACAAACCAAACGGATGTCACAAATCTCTTAGTTTGCAGGATTGGGTCAATCGCCGAGATATACGTTTATCTTTCGGGAAGGTGCAATATTCGCGGTATCGGACACGATTATGCAAACTATTTGACGAAAGAGATTTATTTGGTCTCATTTTTCAAAAATTAAAACACGCTACTTTCAAAACTCAAACTATATACCTCTTATATATTAAATTTACATTTAAAAATAATTTTCAAAAATCCATCCAAAAGTTGAAAGACAATTTCTGACGACTCCCCTGAGAACTAGTTCCTCTCTCCATTTTTAATCAGAAGGTTTTGTCTTCATACATCGATAGTGTGCATATGTCCATCATGGGTCAGACTACCATTCTTCTGTTGGCATACTTCGCTCATTTCTTTCTTGGGCAAGTGTAGTCAACTCCTTTGGGTTCTGAAGCCGTCTGTTTAAACATCCTTAAACATAAGGGTTCTGGAACCTTTAGGGCTTAGTGCGGATTGGACCCCCAATAGGTGTGTGGTATGTTGTGAGTGGTCTATCGAAGAGAATTCGATGCGAAGTCGTCACCCCTTTGACAAACAGATCGGGACCTACGCTTCATTCATCTTTAGGTTTGGCTTGTTGTGAACAAGCTGAATCGGAATTTCACTTTCACAATCCTTCATTTAAACTAAGCAAAATACAAAATTTGGAACAAAATTCACATGAATAAATTTCAAAGGATGCCCAGTTCATAAGACAAGTGCGTTAACATGAGTACTTTTGCTAAAATTACAAGGCGCGGGACGTTACTGACTTCCGAAAATTCTTGAAATGACAGAGACAATGTCTTCTCCAAAGTTGATCTTTTATTTCGCCACCGGAATGGAGTTTGTTGTTAGCAAGAGCGAGTTGTCTGACATGGCGGTCATTAAGTTTGGACAAGGATTTGATGATATTGAAGCCAAATTCGGGAATGTTGTTGTCGCAATGATGAAGTCTGAAATAGACAGAACTGCCGAGATTGTTGTCGAGTTTAACTTGAAGTCTGCTAAGGAATTTCCCCCTCTGAAGAGGGTATTGTTTGAAAAGAACTTTGTTGTTGTTATAAAGTCTGCTGCCAGAAGCGTTAGGACTGCTCTCAAGATTGTTTTTGCTTCTACCACTGGATTCACCGTCTCTGTACCAATCACTCCGCTAAACAAAGGAAAGGAGATTATGTATAAAGAAAAGTCAGTTGATGTTTTTGCCTCCCTATTTTCTGTATTCGAGATTGTCCACTTCAAAGTTCGTGCAACTGGCCAAGACATAGGAAATGAGGCACAACCAGAAAATTCTAAGGGCCAAGAAAGCGAAAGCCGCAAAGTTGCCTACTACTGACACCGCCCTCCTACTGGATAAGACAGGATTATGTGAGACCTCACCTCTACTTATGGGGAGTTGGTTTCACCAGTTGCATGCTACCTACGGAGAGGATGGAGTCTATGGGATTGCTACCACAACACCGTCGTCATCTCTACATAATAGTCCAAAGCCAGTGACGACATTCAAAGAGACATCTAAGAGAGTAATAACGGAGGATAAAAGCAAGCTGTCAATACAGATTCAGGCCAAGCAGTCTCGACAGATCTACCAGCATCCACAACATAGCCAACACTACAACCAGCAACATCTGCAGCAGTACGACCTGCAACATGGTAAACAGTCATCCCAGCAGAGGTCACACCAGATGGATGAAGACAGGGTCCATTTGCGGTCAATCGGTTGAGCAAAGTATATTCTTTCAGAAAAGAAGCAGTAGCGAAGATATTCTTGGATCTAATCAGGATGCCTGAATTCAGATTACCAGAGCCAAGGAGACAAGAGGAATTTGACAAGAAAGATCCACCTAATTATTGTCCATATCACAGATTGTTTTGGCATACCATAGAAAAGTGCTTCAACTTCAAAGAGTGGCTCGAGACGAACTTCCAACACGGAAACATAACGATTCTGAAAGAGTATTTGACAAAATCTGAAGAAGGTTCTATCAATATAATTTCAATTGACCCGATTATTCCAATTGACTTCCACACGACTACACCAATACTCGAGGAAAGAAATGACAATCATAAAAAACGTCCAACTGACCTTAAAGTTATCAAAGGAAAGTTGATCGAGGCTACGTTGGAGAGACTCAGAGCTGACATTGCGCAGTTATCCAAAGAACGAAAAAAGTATACAGAGGATGAAAACTATGATCTGTCAGATTACATGGACGAAGAATTCACAGAAATCAACGTTGTTGAGACTAGGGCCACATCATCCTCGAGCGATGCTCCTCTACACACCGAGGGGAACACCGTGGATGAGTTTTAAAGGGTCATTCAGCAACGTGACGAACAAATTGAATGCCTCGAAAAGAAAGTTGAGGAAATGATGATCGCTATGGCCACCATTCAAGGGCAATCACAGTCACCGCCGATAGCATCTCCAGAGGTGAACCAGCCAGAAATCATTCACATTGCAGATGAAAGGAATGAGTCAACCCAAAACAAGATATCAGAGAAAGGCATCAAACATATGGTGGAATGTTAGGTGAGAGAAGCCCTAACTCAATCAAAGGGAGGGGCATTGATTATGAAGGGTAGACCTTACCCAGAAGAGTTTGATGTTGTACAATACCCAAAGGGTTTCGTACCACCGTTGTTCAAGACCTTTAATGGGACTGGAAACCCCCGACAGCATGTCGCACACTTCTGGGCAAGCTGCTGCAACGCGGGGGGGTAGTCATGCAATGTTCTTCCGTTAGTTTGTGAGCACTCTCTCAGGAATCGCCTTTGACTGGTACGCAGAATTACCTAACAGCTCGGTTAAAATATTCGCAGAATTGGAAGACATGTTCGTTAAATGGTTCATTTGGACTCAACACCACATTACCATAGGTGATCTTGTGGTAGAGAAACAGAAGTCGGACGAAACTTTGGTGGAATACATTCTACGATGGAGAAACTTGAGCATGAAGTGCGAACCACCGCTTCAGGAGCAGCACGCGATCGAGATTCTTCTGAAGAGCATCCACGGTCCAGTGGCCTTTATGCTTAAGAGGTTCACAATTCAGACATTTGAAAAACTACTTGCCAAGACCGGAAATCTGCAAGAAGAGGCCAAACAGGTGGGATTTATTGAAAGAACCGAGAAGTCAAGGCCGGTGAAGACATTTGAAAAGAAGTGAGGCACAGTGGCAGCAGTTGATAAAGAAAAGAAGCCAATGCACATACAAGCTGAAAAGCCTCAGCAACATGGTCAGCAGTCGTCTCAGTAGAGGTCTTACCGTACAAACAAAGGGTTGTCTTTGACAATGACAGAACGGATGAATAAGATATATCAATTCAAGAGTGAGTCAGTGGGGAAGATGTTCCGCAACTTACTTAAAAAACCAGAATTCAGACTGTCGGCGCCGACAAAGCCAGAAGAGGCCAACAAGAAGGATCATCCTCAACACTGCTCGTATCACAGGTTGCTCGGTCACACTATAGAAGCTGCTTCGTCTTCAAGAATTGGCTTGAGAGAAACTTTAAGAGTGGGGACATAGCGATCCCAAAAGAATATTTGATGGAACCTGAAGAATGTTTTATCAATATGATTTCGGTCGATCCCAGTGTTCCGCTTGACCCCTACACAACTGACGAAGCAGGGAACGCAGTTCGAGTGGAGCCTTCGAAGAAAATATCAAACCATATTTAAAACTACCAAGGTACAAGCTACCATACAAAGTTCGAAGCCTCTTCCCTATAAAGGGATAGTAGATTCTTTATTTTGATTTTTTACTATTGCTATAAAAAAAGAGTTATCATGCAAGATTACTGTCAGAGGGACCCAACCCTCCCTACCACAATAAAACAAGAAAAAAAAGGAGTTGTCATTATTCTGAGTTTATCAGTATTTCAAACATCAATCAAAACGAGGAATGCTTTGTTGTTCATTTTCTACAGACAATTTTACATCAAATGAAAAGAAGGAAAAAAAATTAACTCAAACGTTCAAAGTTCAATCGAAAAATGGGTCACTCAAAATAAATATTTCAATGCAGTGACAAGATCATGGCTTGAGTGAATAATGAAATTAATGCTCTAATGACCATGTCCTACACTTTAAAGAATTTGGACTGGGTCCTAAGTGAATTTCAAAATAAAACAGTGTGATTAAAATACAAGTAATCGACTAAGGATATCACAAGTCTTTTAATTTTCGGTCAAGTGACTGGATCCTGACTTTAGAACGAGCTATAATATCTCATAATTTGTCTTAAGAAATATTTGAAGATTATTGAGCAGGGGAGTTTGGACATTCAAAATCTTTAAAAGAAATATGTTCTACCAGATATAGTAATTCTCTCAAAACAAAAGAAGCTAAGGAAAATAATACAGAAAAAAGGAGTATGTGAAAATCTCCCTAAAAAAGGAGGAAAAAAAGGCTTGAGGTGGGCACAAAAGCAAAAAATTGGCGTCTGAGCTTAAACATTTAAAATCATTAAACGTGTTTCACCAGATATAATAACTCCCAGCCAAAAAAAAAGTATAGCAAATGAAAGATAAAAGACAAATTATGTGAAATTTTTCCTAAGAAGAAGCTTGAGGTAGACATATAATCAAAAAAATTGGTGTATGGATCCTGCCCTAATCAATAAAGCTTGAAAAGTCTCCTTAAGAAAATTCTTCTGATGTTATACTCTGAAAAGAGTTAAGTGATTATGTGTCTTTTGATTGACTATTAATTGACTCAGAAATATCTTTGGGAAATAAAAAATATTTTGATCACATGAGCAGAAGTTTTGAAATATGCTTAAACCTAGAAAAAAAGAGCTAAAGTAAATGACTATGTTATTAGCAAATTAATGGAAATTCTACCCTTGAAGTAATATTTTTCAACATCAGAAGATTCAACTCCAACCTCAATCAGAAGAACGTCGAGACAATTTTTCAAAGATAATGTGAACATTCTTTACAAAACCAGTGATAAACAAATGACGATTGCTACAACGAAGCTACAAAGTTACAGCCTCTCGAGCTGTAATGTCCTTCGAAATAACACATCTTTATGTGTACTTGAAATAATACAATTCTAATAGTATCTTGAATTATTCTTACATGCTTCTTTGATCAACGGATAGTATCTCAAGAAGTATTGCACATCGTGGTGTTTAAAGACAATGTCTTGTCCTTCAAAGCACCGATGTCATACTTGTCTAGAACAGGTTTCAAATCCTAATAACAAAACAACAAAAAGAAAACTCACAAAACATAAACAAAGATCACACCAAAACACGACAAAAATAAATATAAACTCAACATCAAATAAAATCAAATCAAAATTTTTGAACATCACTTTAAATTTCGACCTGGTCTGGTTGAGTCCTCTCAACCTATCACTAGTGTCACTTCTCTCGGTCCGAAGTTTCCTTCCACAGGAACTCTAGGTCCTCTTTTTCGCATGCGGGGGTTTAGTTATTTCTACCTACATGGAACTGCACCGTTCTCAAATGTTTATCTCATGTGGATGAGGTTTGACTGATTTTATTAATATGGAACCAAAATCTCTTCCCACATAAACACTTTTTTGATCAGCTCTTGGGTTGGATGTGAGTCCCCTGACATTCCTCCTCAATCTGATTCCTTTCTATATGAATTTTCCACAGTCCTCGCAAACTTTGCAATAAACTCAACATCAACACGATAAAACTCAGCATTAACACAATTCATACAACAATTCTCACAATTCTCTACGAACACACATTTCGGGATCAATGCAAAGATTTTGATTCCTACACACACTGACATTCCAGGATTGGTGCATGGATTCTGATTCTACATTCACGACATCTCAGGATCGATGCAAGGATTTAGATTTCGACACTCATTCACTACATTCCGGGGTCGATGCAAGGATTTTGACTCTCATACACAACATTCTGGCAAGGATTTCGATTCTGACACACATGACATCTCGGGGTCGATGCAAGGATTTTGATTCCCACACACACTGACATTTCAGGATCGGTGCATGGATTCCGATTCTACATTCACGACATGCAAGGATTTCGATTCTGGCACATGACATTCTGCAATCGATGCAAGGATTTCGACTCTCATACACATGACATTCCGAGGTTGATGCAAGGATTTCGATTTTCACATACGTGACATTCCGGAGTTGGTGCAAGGATTCTGACTCCCACAAAATTTCATACATTGCCACATAACTCACTACAGGATTCGTCCATAAACACCCACAAATCTTAATTTTTTCCCAACAATCTGCATATTTCTCACAAATTCATATATTCGCAGCATTCATGACATTCCAGGATTGGTGCATGGATTCTGATTCTACATTCACTACATTTTGGGGTCGATGCAAGGATTTTGATTCCCACACTACATTTTGATGTTGACGCAAGGATTTCGATTCCTACACACATGACATTTTAGAGTCGGTGCAAGGATTTTGTTTCCTTCCACATAATTTTTCCCACATTCCACCCATAAATTTCTCACATTCATGACATTTCATGATCAGTACAAAGATTTTGATTCTACATTCACAATTTTTCAGGATCGGTGGAAGGATTCTGATTCTACATTCACAATTTTTCAGGATCGGTGCAATAATTCTGACTCTACATTCACAGTCTTCAGGAGTCGATGTGACGATTTCAACTCTTTATTCACAATCATTCTAGAATCGGTGCAAGAATTATGATTCTATATTCACAGTCTTCTGAAATCAGTTCGAGGATTCCAATTCTTCACTCACTACATTTCAAAATCGGTGCAAGGATTCAGATTCTACATTCACAGTCTTCCGTAGTCGATGCGACGATTCTGACCCTTCATTCATTACATTTCCAGATCGGTGCATGGATTTCGATTATACATCCACAATCATTCTAGAATCGGTGCAAGGATTCTGGTTCTACATTCACAGTCTTCCAGAGTCGGTTCGAGAATTCTGATTCTTCATTCATTACATTTTAGAGGTCAGTGCAAGTATTCTAATTTTATTTTCACAATCCTCCAGAATTCTATTTTCACAATCCTCCAGAGTCAGTTCGAGGATTCTGACTCTTCATTCACTACATTTCTGAATCGATGCATGGATTCCAATTCTTTCCACAAAACTTCTTGCATCATAAATTTTCACAAACCACGGTGTTCACAACAATATCTGTGAAATCCAACACCCAATGTCACAGATCTCTACACTCACATTTCCACAGGTCTCCACACAACACAAAAACAAACCAAATTGACATGCAAATTTCAAATCTCAAACACACAATCACAATATGAAAACACACCTACAAATCCTCAGCGGAAACTCTCTATCTCTCTAATGAAAGCTTTTCTTGAGCTGGGATTTCTCGAGTGGGAACCCCAACTTGAGTTCGATTGTCAAACCCAGTTTGACATCCAGCCTGCTCCAAGTAGCGATATTTAAGCAAACTCTTTGGTTTTGTTGATCGCTTCGATTAACACCAATACGTGCAGTGTGCTTGTCTCGCACACCACGGCTATTGGGGGTCCATTTGTTGACCTCATTTTGGGTGAAGTCTTTACTTCTCTCCTTAGAGCCTAGGGTCTAGACTTAAGTTTTCTTTGTTTGACCCTCATAGAGGACTAGTACCGAACCCACACCATTTAGAAAATTTGAGCCACCTCGTCACTCCTTTGAGTCTCGCATGGGCGGTCCCGAATCCTTGGCATTCTGTTCAGTTGATTAGAATCGATATATAAAACTCGAGTTGAGTTCCTAAATTAATAGGAGCAGCCACTAGGGAACCTCTTGCAACCCAAACGCGCGATAAAGCCGTATTTTGCGCACGCATCGCACCCCACACGATTTTGAATTGAATTGACTTGCACGTCAGCGAACTCATCCGGACGACCACGGATGACGAGATGGACCACATGGATTCATCCAGGACGTCGACTTTAGCTAGGAAGAAACTCATATTATTATAATTTCGGACTCGAGCGACTAACACGGATATCAATGCCCATTTTTTTAATTAACTATGTGCGGGCCCGGGCTCAACCCAAGTTGGACTCGGGTTCAATTCGGGTTCGATTCAAGTTAGACTCGGGCTGAGCACGGGTCAGGCACCAACTCACCTAAATTTGAATTTCAAATTTTAAAATTCAAACAAATTATTTAAATGTCTTAATTGAATATATCAGGTGTTAATTTTTTTTCCAATTGAACCTCCCCTGCGTATGGAAGTCCTTTAACTCCTCGCCAATTGCTTCGCGTAACGGCCCGAT
The DNA here is from genome assembly GCA_002079205.1 of Phalaenopsis hybrid cultivar. Lineage (NCBI taxonomy): Eukaryota > Viridiplantae > Streptophyta > Magnoliopsida > Asparagales > Orchidaceae > Phalaenopsis > Phalaenopsis hybrid cultivar. The sequence goes on along the minus strand of JXCR01145215.1, from coordinate 33,208 downwards.
AAAGCTCCCTCAATTAATTTGGTCCCGCTCCTATTCTAATGGAGATGCTCGCCTTCTTCCTCCCCGTTGGGCACGATTCGGCTCTCCCACTCGCCTCTGCACCGAGCCCACTCGCCAGCTCTCTCTCCTGCTTCCCCTTTTTCCCCGCTCCTTCCTCGCCCTCTCTGCCTCACGCACTGAAACCCTCGCCTGCGTCCCTCTTGCATTTGATCAAACACCACTCGACGCTCTCTCCTCGCCCGCTCCTCTGCATCGAGCCCCCCACACCTCCTCTCTACGTTGAGCCCCCCCACCAGCTCGTCTCTTCCTCGCCAGGGATTCGGATCTCTGCTCTCGACCAAACTCCCGCTCGTCGCCGCTCCACATCGAAGCCCCGCACCAGTGCCCCTCGCTCGCCTCTTTCTCTCGACAATCGAAGCTCCAGCCGGCAGGAGATCCTCCCCTAACCGAGACGCTCGCTCGCCTCACGAGATCGAAACTCTAGTCGGCCTCCTAGCCAGCAAGCAACTACCTCACTCTCCCATTCCTTTGTCAAAGAAAGGTAAGGTAAGGCCAGGTATATTCTTCCAGCTATTGCATCTTATGGCTATCAAATTGTTTACCTAAACTTGAAATGGAATCCTCTCCACATGCATGCATTCTTGTTGTTGGTCTAGGTTGTTAGGTTGGACGATCGTTTTTACTGCATTATACTTTTGGTGTTCTACCTCATTATGAAGTTGTCGGTACATGAGTTTAATGGACCTTATTGAGGGGTTATACATACAAATGCAAAGCAGTTCGCTGCCTCTGTTGAAGGTGGTGGCCAAACGTAATTGATAGATGTTTTGTTGCTTCAGTTGTTTGGAAAGCTACATACAATGACGTTTTGCCACTCACCTGAAACCTATTCTTCATACTAAAACTCACTCGAATACTTGCACAATTGAAAATTGAAGCCTTTCGCTGCATGATATACATTGTTTGGGGGATGTTTAAATGCATCTTCTTGGGGTTGGTTCACCTGTTGATTTGGAAGAGATGCAGATAGCATTTAGGGGTTTCAAAACTGTTGTTTAGGGGGGGCTTAAAAGTGTTGTTTGGCCTTTATAGCTGCTGTTTGGAGTGACAGGAAGCTTTGTAAGCATTGTTTGTCTTTCATAGCTGCTGTTTGGAGTGATAAAAAGCTTCGTAAGCGTTGTTTGGCATTTATAGCTATTGTTTAGAGTGATAGGAAGCTTCGTAAGCATTGTTTATCTTTCATAGCTGTTGTTTGGAGTGATAGGAAGCTTCGTAAGCGTTGTTTGACCTTTATAGTTGCTGTTTGGAGTGATAGGAAGCTTCGTAAGCAATGTTTGGCATTTATAGTTTTGTTTGGAGCGATAGGAAGCTTCGTAAGCACTGTTTGGCCATTATAGCTGTTGTTGAGAGTGATAGGAAGTTTCGTAAGCATTGTTTGGCCTTTATAGCTGTTGTTGAGAGTGATAAGAGGCTTCGTAAGCACTGTTTGGCCTTTATAGTTGCTGTTTTGAGTGATATGAGGCTTCGTAATCAATGGTTGGCCTTTATAGCTGCTGTTTTGAGTGATAGGAGACTTCGTAATCAATGTTTGGCCTTTATAGCTGCTGTTTGGAGTGATAGGAAGCTTTGTAAGCACAGTTTGGCCTTTATAACTGTTGTTTGGAGTGATATGAAGCTTTGTAAGCACTGTTTGACCTTTATAGTTGTTTTTTGGAGTGATAAGATACTTTATAAGCAATTTTTGGCCTTTATAGCCATTGTTTGGGTTCGTAGGAGGCCACATAGGTGTTGTTCACCGTTGTTTAGATTCATAGGATGTCGAATAGGTGTTGCCCACCACTGTTTGGATTCGTAAGATGTCGCATAGGTGTTGCCCACCGCTTTTTGGGTTCATAGGATGCCACATAGGTGTTGCCCACCGTTTTTGGGATTCGTAGGATGTCACATAGGTGTTGTCCACCAATGTTTGGATTCATAGAAGACCACAAAGGTGTTGCCCTCGTTGTTTGGGTTCGTAGAAGGCCACATAGGTGTTGTCCGCCACTGTTTGGGTTCATAGGATGTCACATATGTGTTGTCCGCCGTTGTTTTTGTTTGTAGGAGGCCATATAGGTGTTGCCCACCATTGTTTGGGTTTGTGGGAGACCAATAGGTGCTGCCCACCACTGTTTGGATCCGTAGGAGGCCACATAGGTGTCGCTCATCGTTGTTTGAGTCGTAGGAAGTCATACAGGTGTTATTCGAGGTTCCTAGCTATTGTCCGGAGTCGTAGGATCACCATACACACTTGTTAGTTGTTTCTCAGAGCCGTAAGAGATCATAGGATCACTATACTACCTCGCTAGTTGCAGTCCGGAGTTGTACAAAACCTTAGGATCACCTGTTTAGAATTCCTAACAGTTGTTACGATTTATTCTGCTACTTACTGTTTTTTTTTTATTTTCTCTGCAATTTATTTAAATTTCTTACAAATTATATTATGCTTTGTGAGATAAACATGCAACAGGGATAGCAACAGCAGATACGTCACGTACACATGTACATTTTATTTGTTGTTGTTTTATCATTGCAATTTACTTTTGCTCTAACACATTATGCAGACACTGATTGCAATTTTATTTTCAAAACAAAATGATTTTAAAAAATTAAACAATATTTTCAAATAAAAAAAATAACAAAAACATAACACATACTTTTGAATTTACGGGAGTCTCTCAGAGGAGGTAACCCACGGTTGCTAACGAGATCTCTCTGATTTAAATGAGTTTCAGAACTCATTTAAGCTAAGCAAGTTCAGAAGAAAATAGTGGTACCGGAACGAGGGAACCATGGGACCTTAACCGGTGTCGTTCTAATCAACTTTAACTCCCCTATAATGACAACAAAACCAAAATTTGAAACACACCTGGTAAAACCTTTTGAGTCTTATACTTTAGACCTGCTAGTTCGACGAGGAGCTTGGAGCCAGCTTTGTGGGTAGAACAGCAAGGATCTTAGATCGAGCAACAAGAGGATCTTCTTCAACAATCTCTCTCTACTTAGTCTAAATAACAATCCATAGGATTTCGAGGTAGCTCGCCCAACGCAATGTAAATCCTTACACCCTCTTTAGGCTACTGTACAACCACGTTGTGCATCGTAAGTCCAAACTCGCCTTAAGTTCTGAGGTATTAGTCTCAAATAATAAAATTAGCAGGATTAAACACTTAAATAAAATCGTCCCCAAAATAAAATCACACATTATGATAGTTTGGAAAGTCACTGAGATTTCTCTTCAGGATTTGTGACATTTCCTACCTTTTTCTTCATTTGAACTTCTGAAAATAATTGTTTTTATTTGAGTCACTCTCACTTGTTTTTCCACGCCCTACCGTGAAAACCTGAACTTTAAATTCATGGAGACCAGTACCTCCGATCATTATCGAGAGTTTTCTCAAGCGAAACTCAGGTAAAACAAAATATATTAATCTTTACATTAGGTAGAGGAACTTGTCAGTCATATATAAAAGATTCACAGACCAAACGGATGTCACAAATCTCTTAGTTTGCAGGATTGGGTCCATCGCCGAGATATACACTTATTTTTCGGGAAAGTGTAATATTTGTGATATCATGCACGATTATGTAAACTATTGGATGAATGAGATCTATTTGATCTTATTTTTCAAAAATTAAAATACACTACTTTCAAAACTCAAACTATGTACCTCTTATATATTAAATTTACATTTAAAAATAATTTTCAAAAATCCATCGAAAAGTTGACCGACAAAGTGCTATGAGATATTTAGGGTTGAAGTGGAATACGACTCGAAGAGGGGAAAGGTGGATGGGATTAGGGTTCATGCAAAAATAGTTGTTGACTAAAGAGAGAAGAAAAAGAAAGTGCTTTAAAAGCTTGTCATTCAACAATTCATTCAAAGTGAAATACATGAACATGAAATAATAACTAGGATGCTCTCGAATAAATATGATCATGTAATGATCTTCAATAGCACGTAACGATCCTAGACCAATTGATCGAGAACAAGTTATTGAAGTTAATTTTTCACTAATTTATCTTCAATATTTTATGCTCCTATCCTCCCCTAAAATAATCATTTCTCAATTTATTCTTTCTAATTTTGCCATATATCCATTTTATCATTTTAATTTTTATCACACTCAACTTAATTATTAATGGCATCGTTATCACCAGACAATCAAGCATAAACAAGATAGCTAGAATAGCTTAAATCTTATAATCTTAAGAGGCACTAAGGCACTTCTCACAATATCTAATATATTAACAATTTTCTATGCAATAACTTAAGCATAGGAATCTCTTTAACTTTTAGTACTCGTTGATAACTAAAACAACCCCAACAAAAAATACAGTTCAAAAACACCATCTAAGTTTTATTAAGCCTGAGCTCTTCATCTTCTAAATATTTTCATTCTTCATACTTATAATTTAATTTACCAAATGTCAAAAAAAATCAAAGCTATATAATCTAGAAAAAGTGTCCATCATGCAACTTCATTTCACAAATTTAATAAAAACATAGATTCAATAGAAGACTATTAAAATTTGATGTTTAATCAACAATATATTTTAAATGTGACTGGAGCCAATTTGGTCACACTCCACAATTAATCATAATAACGATCAAGCCAATCATACATATCTTTATAAATCTCAACACATATTTGGCATTGACGTTTTCCCCTTAATATGCATCAAATAAATTATCATAATGTTTTATTATATACCTTATCAAAATCCAAAAATTTGATATGATCATGTTTTTGAGCTTCATATGTTTACATTTTTTTCCTTATCATAGATATCATCAACATATGTACCTTCTTAGTTTTGTTCCACTACGGTCTCCTATAAATTCAATAAATGTCCTATTAAGTTTCATTCTCTTATGATTACCATTAATAATTTGCATATTCTTTGATCCTGAATCCTAGCACCAACATGTTCCTTCTTCAATCAATTGAAACCATGTTATTCTTTATAAAAGTATGTATTAAAGTTCTTGAATCCTAGCACTAACATGTTCCTTCTTCAATCAATTGAAATCATGTTAGTCTTTATAAAAGTATGTATTAAACAAAGTTCTCCAATATCATCAGTTACCTTCTAGATTTCATTAGGTATTAAAGCTTTACATCTGTGCAATTCTAAAAAAAACTTCATTTAATTACTTCATTTCTCTGACTAATCATAAGCTACACTATCATTCCATTCATTATGCTCATCCAAATATGTTTCTTACTTAAAATTCCTAACTGTACCTTCCATGCATAAATATGAAAGTGGTACCGCATAGAACTTTCATGACTAATTAATGCATACATGTGTTCAACCACTTAGTCATAAAACGAGTTTGCCAAAAAAGAATGTATATAAATAAAATGATCGTCAATATGATTTTCCACTTATATTCATTTTTTTTCTGAAGAAGTCAATGAAATCATATTGATCATATTTTCCAAATCTACAATTCAAAAGGTTAAATATCCAGACTTAGCATTCATTACCTTCAAATAATATATATCATTAAATTTCCAAAGTGCACTTTTATCACATCAAAATTTCTAGCATCTCACTTTATAGTTTATAGAATGCTTTAGAATGAATAAGAAAATAAAATAAAATGCTCAATTAAAAATAGCAATTAAGTAACATTTGATTTGATTATCAGACAGAAATGATTTCATGGCAACTTCTTAACATTCCGAAAGCATTCCAAATGAATATATCTACATGGTTTTTCTATCCGCAGATAAACGTAAGAAAATTAACAGTTTGAAAGTTTATGTTTTTTAGCTCTTAAAAACAATCTTAAATTGTCCAGCAAAGTATCCAACTTAAAATATCAGTATCAACTGCTTAAAAAAACTGATTTTACAGCACAGAAACGAGAACCCTGCGACTCAAAAGAGCATTTTTTTTTTCAAAAATGCATGAGCATAAGAACATAGTGGAAGCTGCATTTTGCATGGAATTCTATGTCATGTAAGTAACTCAATACAAATTACAAATTTATCTGCTTACTTATCTTTTATATGCCACAGCTTGTGATCATGCATGCATTCTACATAATTTCTCAACAATTTTACAATATGTTACAACGCATCTATTTTGACATTATGTCATGTTCAACTATAAATGACTACGGCCCGAAAAAGAAAAATTTAATAATAATAAGAAAAAACATAACGCCAATTATCCCTTGCTCTATTGAATGACTACATACACAAATTCATTACATAGAAGCCCAATAACCCCTCAGACATAGGGCAATATATTGATTTGTTATGCATCGCGATTGGCTCCTTGGCACCCATGAACTAAAGAGAAAAATGGCGTTTCTTCAGTTTTCCAACTGAGCCTCACCAAAATATCACCATGGTTGGATAAATAGAAAGGTATCCCTTTCTTTAAATAGAAGAGAAGCTTATTTTCAGCAAATTGCGCAACCTGATCCGTTTACAACCCTAAATACCCAGTGGCCCTAACAAATCCCTAAATATAGGCATGATNCTATGGCCCCATCTTGTCTTGTTTCATTGGAAAGCCTTGTGTTTATTCGAAGTGTAAAGCTATGGATTGATCTGGAATTGGGAAATCTTAATGTCAGTTTGCAGTTTGGGAGTCCTTCAAGTTTTTATTTTAGAGTACGTTTCAGTTGGGTTGAGCCTATACTTTGGGGTTTGGAGAACCAGCGCCAAAAGACATTTTTTTGTTGTTCGCTATGTTTGAAAAGAACTCTGAGCCCTACTCTTCCAGGTCTTTTCGATAGGAATTTGGAAAACTGATCTACTCTCCTTTTCGATGTTTTAGATGGATCAGTGTCTCCTCTCTCTCACCTCATTTTTGTTATTTTCTTTCCTTGCTTCTTAGTTTGGTTTTCGATGCTTATCTCTGACGCATAAGCGTCCACGTATAGTCTTTTGTCATACGTGAAACCATCAAGCAAGGTCGCAAGTAGTTTGTTTTGGGTTGTAGGGTGGTGATGAAAAAGGCACACTGAAGATAGAGCAGAAAGNCTATGGCCCCATCTTGTCTTGTTTCATTGGAAAGCCTTGTGTTTATTCGAAGTGTAAAGCTATGGATTGATCAGGAGTTGGGAAATCTTAATGTCAGTTTGCAGTTTGGGAGTCCTTCAAGCTTTTTTTTTAGAGTACGTTTCAGTTGGGTTGAGCCTATAATTTGGGGTTTGGAGAACCAGCGCCAAAAGACATTTTTTTGTTGTTCGCTATGTTTGAAAAGAACCCTGAGCCCTACTCTTCCAGGTCTTTTCGATAGGAGTTTTGAGAACTGATCTACTCTCCCTTTCGATGTTTTAGATGGATCAGTGTCTCCTCTCTCTCACCTCATTTTTGTTATTTTCTTTCCTTGCTTCTTGGTTTGGTTTTCGATGCTTATCTCCGACGCATAAGCGTCCACGTATAGTCTTTTGTCATACGTGAAATCATCAAGCAAGGTCGCAAGTAATTTGTTTTGGGTTGTAGGGTGGTGATGATAAAGGCACACTGAAGATAAAGCAGAAATATGTTCTGTCTTATAACATCAAGATCCAGATATTTGATGAACGATAGGATAATGGTATCCTTCACCGACATAAGTCTATCGGGAGTTGTCTCGAACCTCCTCAGACGGTTGGCAGTCTCATGCCCGACAGCGTAATCGACTTGTGGACAATAAAAAAAAATTATTGTTAAAACTTATTTCAAAAATAAAAATATATTTTCCACTTTAAAATAAAATTTGATAATCTTTTTTTTAGACCCATGTGCATGTCAAAAACATAAATTTTAAAATACACTTCAAAATTGATTGTCCACCTGACGAATACTTGTTTAGGCTGGGAAATAACCCTCTAGGAGAGGTTCAAGACACACTTCTAGACGAGTGGCGGGTTCTATACATTCGGGTGACCGAGTAGCCTTCGTGGACCCTCGAGTATGTATATATATCTAAGCTTAGCCCCACATGAGTGCTTGCGGTCCCCCTTACCTGAACATTTTTTTTGTTTTATCGAAGTTTTGGGACAGGGCACTCGTGTTTCTTTTCTTTTCTTTTGGGATTTCTCCAAGATTTTTGAGGATTTTTACTTGAGTCTTTTCTCGTTGATTTTCTCGAGTTTTCTGTCATGAGTCGTTGTTACACTCTTCTTCGGATTTCCTGGACGACNTCCAAGATTTTTGAGGATTTTTACTTGAGTCTTTTCTCGTTGATTTTCTAGAGTTTTCTGTCATGAGTCGTTATTACACTCTTCTTCGGATTTCCTGGACGATGTTTCTTCCAAACTCCGCTTTTTGCGATGCATTTCAGCTTGCTATATTTAGGAAACAGCGGATCTCACGGGCGTACAGGTTTGCTTTACATTTACAGCACTTCATTTCCCTATTTATACCTGCTACTGTCCTGTACCGCATGTTATACTTTTCTTGTTTCTACCTGCTACTGTTCTTCTTGTACAGCATGTTATACAATTCATGTTTTTACCTGCTACTGTATTGTACAGCATGTTATACTATTATTGTTTCTACTTACTACTGTTTTGTACAGCATGTATATTATTTCTTTCACCGTGCATTCTACTGTTTGTCATGTACTGCACATTTTATATTATGTAACTTTAAACATGTCATTTTTTATAGGATGTTTAGAAGACTATTACCATAGAGTCGTTTGATTTGATATCATAACTGGACACCCCAGAAAACTTAAACTCGTCACGACAAGGAGCTTGGAACTAGCGCGGTGGGCAGCACAACTATCTTCAACAACAGAACATGTCTTTCCCAGTAAATCATTCCTTTCCTAGAAATTAAAATAATAATTCATAGGATTTCGAGGTTGTTCGTCTGACTCAACATAAATCCTTAACATTTTTGTTAGGCATTTGTATAGCTCTGTTGTACGATCTAAGCCCTAACTCGTTTTAGGATTCTGAGGTTGTCGTTCGTTACGACCTAAATCCTCACACCTTCCAGGTTATTTGTGTGATCGTTTCACACGAATGTAAGCCTTAATTAAATAAAATTTGCAGAATAAAACACTTGAATATTTTTCCTCGAAACTGAAGCCAAACCATAGGGTAGATTGGGAAGTCACCGAGGATCTCCTCTGGATCTGTGGCTTCCCCTAGTTCTTCTTCCTTTGGATTCTGTAATAAATGTTCCAAGTTTGAATCATTCTTTTTTGTACACATCTTTGTCCGATTTCGTTGAAAAATCTCATCCTTTTAAAGTCCTTGAAGATGATTTTTTCTGACTTCTATCGAGAGTATTCTTAGGTGACCACGGTTGTCTAAGATGTAATTAACTATAAGAGCTTGCTCTTATAGGAAGTTTTTCTGAACCCAGCTTAAAATAAACCATATTTAATTTTTCATATTAAATAGGAAAATTTGTCGGTAAATAAAACAGTTTCGCAGACCAAACGGACGTCATATATAACTTAATTTATTTGATCGAGCCTCATCCTCAAGTCTTGTGTTTATCCCTCGGGATAGATACAAGGTTTGAGGTAAAGCGCACTTTCATTTAAACAATGAAAAATATAGGATCAGTTTGATTTTCATATTTGATTTTAAAACTTAAATCTATATGTAAATTAAAATATTCTTCCAAAATCGGCGACGGGATTTCGATTCTGGTGACCGACAGCTTCCTACGGACAACTCTCCCCCAACAACCCCACACTTTTTATCGCCGACAGAGGTCTTTACTTCTCTACTTAGAGCCTAGGGTCTAGACTTAGGTTTTCTTTGTTTGACCCTCATAGAGGACTAGTACTGAACCCACACCATTTAGATAATTCGAGTCACCTCGTCACTCCTTTGAATCTCGCATGGGCGGTCCCGAATCCTTAGCATTCCGTTGAGTTGATTAGGATCGATATATGAAACTCGAGCCGAGTTCTTAAATTAATAAAAGCAGCCCCTAGGAAACCTCTTGGGATCCGAACGTTCGATAATGCTGTATTTTGCGCACGCATCGCACCCCACAAGATTTTGAATTGAATTGACTCGCACGTCAGTGAACTCGTCCGAACGACCCCGGATGACGAGACGGACCACACTGATGTGTCCTGGACGTCGACTCTAGCTAAAAAGAAACCCATATTGTTATGATTTCACGCGCGAGCGACTAACACGGATATCCATGCACATTTTTTTTTAATTAACTGTGTGCGAGCCCAAGCTCAACTTAAGTTGGACTTGGTTTCAATTCGGATTCGATTCAGGTTGGACTCGGGTTGAGCAGAGGCCAGGCACCAAATCGCCTAAATTCGAATTTCAAATTTTAAAATTCAAACAAATTATTTAAATGTCTTAATTGAATATATCATGTGTTAATTTTTTTTCCAATTGAACCTCCCCTGCGTATGTAAGTCATTTAATTCCTCGCCAATTGCTTCGCGTAACGGCCTGATAATGCTCCCATGATTAATTTGGCCCCGCTCCTATTCTAATGGAGACGCTCGCCTTCTTCCTCCCCGTTGGACACGATTCGGCTCTCCCGCTCGCCTCTGCACCGAGCCCGCTAGCCAGCTCTCTCTCCCGCTTCCCCTTTTTCCCCGCTCCTTCCTCGCCCTCTCTGCCTCACGCACCGAAACCCTCACCGGCATCCCTCTCGCGTTCGATCAAACACCACTCGACGCTCTCTCTTCGCTCGCTCCTCTCTGCGTCGAGCCCCCCACACATCCTCTCTGCGCCGAGCCTCCCCCCCCCACCTGCTCGTCTCTTCCTCGTCAGGGATTCGGATCCCTACTCTCGACCAAACTCTCGCTCGCCGCCGCTCCACACCGAAGCCCCGCACCAGAGCCCTCTTTCTCTCGAAAACTGAAGCTACAGTCGGCAGGACATCCTCCCCTACCCGAGACGCTCGCTCGCCTCACGGGATCGAAGCTCTAGCCGACCTCCTAGCCAGCGACTAACTACCTCACTCTCCCATTCCTTTGTCAAAGAAAGGTAAGGCCATGTATATTCTTCCAGCTATTGCATCTTATGGCTATCAAATTGTTTACATAAACTGAAATAGAATCCTCTCCACATGCATGCATTCTTGTTGTTGGTCTAGGTTGTTAGGTTGGACGATTGTATTTACTGCATTATAATTTTAGTGTTCTACCTCACTATGAAGCTGTCGGTACATAATTTTAATGGACCTTATTGAGGGGCTATACATACAAATGCAAAGCAGTTCACTGCCTCTATTAAAGGCGGTGGCCAAATGTAATTGATAGATGTCTTGTTGCTTGAGTTGTTTGGACAGCTACATGCATTGACGTTTTGTCACTCACGTGAAACCTATTCTTCATATTAAAACTCACTCGAATACTTGCATATTTAAAAATTGAAGTCTTTCGCTGCATAATATACACTGTTTGGGGAAGGTTTAAATGCAACTTCTTGGGGTTGGTTCACCTGTTGTTTTGGAAGAGAAGCAGGTAACATTTAGGGATTTGAAATTGTTGTTTGGGGGGCTTAAAAGTGTTGTTTGGCATTTATAGCTGTTGTTTGGAGTGATAGGAAGCTTCGTAAGCATCGTTTATCTTTTCTAGCTGCTGTTTGGAGTGATAGAAAGCTTCGTAAGCGTTGTTTGGCCTTTACAGCTGTTGTTTGGAGTGATAAGAAGCTTTGTAAGCATTGTTTTTTCTTTCATAGCTGTTGTTTGGAGTGATAGGAGGTTTCGTAAGCGTTGTTTGGCCTTTATAGCTATTGTTGGGAGTGATAGGAGGCTTCGTAAGCATTGTTTGGTCTTTATAGTTGTTGTTTAGAGTGATAGGAGACTGCGTAATCAATGTTTGGCCTTTATAGCTGTTGTTTGGAGTGATACGAAGTTTTGTAAGCATTGTTTGGTCTTTATAACTGCTGTTTGGAGTGATAGAAAGCTTTGTAAGCATTGTTTGGCTTTTATAGCTGTTGANAGCTTCGTAAGCGTTGTTTGGCCTTTACAGCTGTTGTTTGGAGTGATAAGAAGCTTTGTAAGCATTGTTTTTCTTTCATAGCTGTTGTTTGGAGTGATAGGAGGTTTCGTAAGCACTGTTTGGCCTTTATAGCTGTTGTTGGGAGTGATAGGAGGCTTCGTAAGCATTGTTTGGTCTTTATAGTTGTTGTTTGGAGTGATAGGAGACTGCGTAATCAATGTTTGGCCTTTATAGCTGTTGTTTGGAGTGATACGAAGTTTTGTAAGCATTGTTTGGTCTTTATAACTGCTGTTTGGAGTGATAGGAAGCTTTGTAAGCATTGTTTGGCTTTTATAGCTGTTGTTTGGAGTGATAAGAAGCTTTGTAAGCAATGTTTGGTCTTTATAGCCGTTGTTTCTGTTCGTAGAAGGCCACATAGGTGTTGCCCACTGCTGTTTGGATTCGTAGGATGTCACATAGGTGTTGCCCACCACTGTTTGCATTCGTAGGATGTCGCATAGGTGTTGCCCACCATTGTTTGGGTTCGTAGGATGCCACATAGGTGTCGCCCACCGCTGTTTGGATTCGTAGGATGTCGCATAGATGTTGTCCATNTCACATAGGTGTTGCCCACCACTGTTTGCATTCGTAGGATGTCGCATAGGTGTTGCCCACCATTGTTTGGGTCCGTAGGATGCCACATAGGTGTCGCCCACCGCTGTTTGGATTCGTAGGATATCGCATAGGTGTTGTTCACTGCTGTTTGGATTCGTAGAATGCCACATAGGTGCTGCCCCCCGCTGTTTAGGTTCGTAGGAGGCCACATAGGTGTTGTCCGCCACTGTTTGGGTTTGTAGGAGGCCACATATGTGTTGTCCGTCACTANGTAGGAGGCCACATAGGTGTTGTCCGCCACTGTTTGGGTTTGTAGGAGGCCACATATGTGTTGTCCGCCACTATTTGGGTTTGTAGGAGGCCACATATGTGTTGTCCGCCACTATTTGGGTTCGTAGGAGGTCACATAGGTGTTGTCCACCGTTGTTTTGGTTTGTAGGAGACCACATAGGTGTTGCCCACCCTGTTTGGATTCGTAGGAGGTCACATAGGTGTCGTCCATCGTTGTTTGGGTTCGTAGGAAGTCATACAGGTGCTATTCGAGGTTCCTAGCTGCAGTCCGAAGTCGTAAGATCACCATACACACTTGTTAGTTTTTGCTCAGAGTCGTAAGAGATCGTAGGATCACTATACAAGCTCGCTAGTTGCAGTCCGGAGTTGTAGGAAACCTTAGGATCACCTGTTTGGAGTTTCTAACTGTTGTTACGACTTGTTCTGCTGCTTACTGTTTTTTTTTTCTTTTCTCTGCAATTTATTTAAATTCCCTATAAAATTTATGTTTTGTGAGTTAAACATGCAATAGGGATAACAACAACAGATACGTCACGTACACATGTACATTTTATTTGTTGTTGTTTTACCATTGTAATTTACTCTTGCTCTAACACATTATGCAGACACTGATTGCAATTATATTTTCAAAACAAAATGATTTTAAAATTAAACAATATTTTCAAATAAAAAAATAACAAAAATAAAAACATAACACATACTTTTGAATTTACGGGAGTCTCTCAGAGAAGTTAACACACGGTTGCTAACGAAAATATCCCTGGTTTAAATGGTTTTCACAACTCGTTTAAGCTAAGTAAATTAAAAAAAAAATAGTGGTGTCGGAACGAAGGAATTGTGGGACCTTAACCGATGTAGCTATAATCAACTTTAACCCCCTATAATAACAACAAAACCAAAACTTGAAACACACCTGGTAAAACCTTTTGAGCCTTAGGCTTTAGGACTGGTAGTTTGACGAGGAACACGAAGCCAGCTTTGTGGTTAGAACAGCAAGGAACTTGGATTGAGCAACAAGAGGATCTTGTTCAACAATCTCTCTCTCCTTAGTCTAAATAACAATTCATAGGATTTCGAGGTAGCTCGCCCAACGCAACGTAAATCCTTAAACCCTCTTTAGGCTCCTACACAGTCATGTTGTGCATCGTAAGTCCTAACTCGCCTTAGGTTCTGAGGTTGTCGTTCGGTACGACGTAAACCCTCCTATATCTGTGGGATATTTGCATAATCGAATATTATGCAAATATAAGTCTCAAATAATAAAATTGGTAGGATTAAACACTTAAATAACATCAACCCCAAAACTCAATCACATACTATGATTGTTTGGGAAGTCACTGAGGTTTCTCCTCAGGATTTGTGACATCCCCTACCTTTTCTTCATTTGAACTCCTGAAAATAATTGTTTCTATTTGAGTCACTCTCACTTAATTTTCTACGTCCTACCGTTAAAACTTAAACTTTAAATTATTGAAGACTAGTACCTATGATCATTATCGAGAGTTTTCTCAAGTGAAACTCAGTTAAAATAAACTCTATCCAATCTTTAGATTATGTAGGGGAATTTGTCAATCACATATCAAATGTTCACAGACCAAACAGATGTCACAAATCTCTTAGTTTGCAGGATTGGGTCCATCGCCGAGATATACACTTGTCTTTCGGGAAAGTGCAATATTCGCGGTATCAGGCACGACTATGTAAACTATTAGATGAATGAGATTCATTTGGTCTTACTTTTCAAAAATTAAAACACACTTCTTTCAAAACTCAAACTATATACCTCTTATATATTAAATTTACATTTAAAAATAATTTTCAAAAATCCATCGAAAAGTTGACCGACAAAGTGCTATGAGATATTTAGGGTTGAAGTGGAATACGACTCGAAGAGGGGAAAGGTGGATGGGATTAGGGTTCATGCAAAAATAGTTGTTGAATAAGGAGAGAAGAAAAAGAAAGTGCTTTAAAAGCTTGTCATTCAACAATTCATTCAAAACTGAAATACATGAACATGAAATAATAACTAGGATGCTCTCTAATTAAATATGATCATGTAATGATCTTCAATAGCACGTAACGATCCTAGACCAATTGTTCGAGAACAAGTTATTGAAGTCAATTTTTCACTAATTTATCCTC
>JXCR01145215.1:0-17496 GCA_002079205.1 Phalaenopsis hybrid cultivar | reverse complement strand
TGCATGCATTCTACATAATTTCTCAACAATTTTACAATATGTTACCAAACATCTATTTTGACATTATGTCATGTTCAACTATAAATGACTACGGCCCAAAAAAATAATAATAATAATAATAAGAAAAAACATGACCCCAATTATCCCTTGCTCTATTGAATGACTACATACACAATATCATACATAGAAGCCCAATAACCCCTCAGACATAGGGCAATATATTGATTTGTTATGCCTCGCGATTGGCTCCTTGGCACCCATGAACTAAAGAGAAAAATGGCGTTTCTTCAGTTTTCCAACTGAGCCTCACCAAAATATCACCATGGTTGGATAAATAGAAAGGTATCCCTTTCTTTAAATAGAAGAGAAGCTTATTTTCAGCAAATTGCGCAACCCGATCCATTTACAACCCTCAATACCCAGTGGCCCTAACAAATCCCTAAATATAGGCATGAANTTGTTTCTAAGACTTTGATTTGAACACAACTTATGTGTTTTTGTTTATTCTCCATGAATTCCGAGTAGTTCCCTTTCTTTCTTCTTGTATTTAGGAATTAATCTTGTGGGATAAGAATGATTTAAATTTTTCTTTTACTTTAAAAAATTGTGATGTCATCTGCACCAATTTTTTTTTTGACTTTACAAATTGACCATTTGTGAGATTAAAATCNAGTTTTTGTTTCTAAGACTTTGATTTGAACACAACTTATGTGTTTTTGTTTATTCTCCATGAATTCCGAGTAATTCCCTTTCTTTCTTCTTGTATTTAGGAATTAATCTTGTGGGATAAGAATAATTTAAATTTTTTTTTACTTTAAAAAATTGTGATGTCATCTTCACCAATTCTTTTTTGACTTTACAAATTGACCACTTGTGAGATTAAAATCATTGAGAAACATAAAAACCCAAGAGGGCTATGATTTCAGCCAACTAGTGAGTGTCACACTTCATTCTAGGCAGAGCCGTTGCAATCACCTAAGGGGAGTGAAAATAGATATGGAGATAAGGTTCGGTGGGCGTAAAATTGATGTTTATAAGGTGAAAAACAAGATTCCNTATGATTTCAGCCAACTAGTGAGTGTCACACTTCATTCTAGGCAGAGCCGTTGCAATCACCTAAGGGGAGTGCAAATAGATATGGAGATAAGATTTGGTGGGCGTAAAATTGATGTTTATAAGGTGACAAACAAGATTCATTTTATCAAGGTTTAGAGTTTAGATCGTAAGGATCCCTAGTAGGTCCTATAGATAGAGCACAGTGAGTAATATGGAAGCGAGGGACCAAAATTTACTTAGCACTACTGCGCAAGCCGGTGAAAAACTCTAAATTAGTCAATATTCTTTTCTAGCACCGGGAGAAAATAAGAATGCTCATATTTGTCACAATACATCATCTTATTTTTAGTCATTCAAATCCCACATAGATTAATATCTCATTGCAAGAAANTGAGAGACCAAAATTTACTTAGCACTACTGCGCAAGCCGGTGAAAAACTCTAAATTAGTCAATATTCTTTTCGAGCACCGGGAGAGAATAAGAATGCTCATATTTGTCACAATACATCATCTTATTTTTAGTTATTCAAATCCCACATAGATTAATATCTCATTGCAATAAGAAATATCTTTTCACAATATTCATACTCATTAATTTTACTTTGTTAAACTGTTAATCTTAGTTGTTTCTTTCTGCTCTAATTTACTCTTAACCTTTGCAAATNTGTAGCTTGGCTATTGATCTCTCTCCTCGATCGAGCACGAATTCAAGGCAGATCGAGCAAGAGGACGAAAAGATACCTTTGGGGTCCTCCGACTGATCAGGCTTTTCGAGATCCATGTACTCCGCCGCCTGGAAACCGCTCATAAACTCCTAACAGTTCTGGCTTCTGATCCTTCCCCGCCGATCAGAGCCCTAGGGTGCTTATCATTAACCTCGCTAGTCGCTACTCGAATCCAAGAGACCGATGACAGCGAAAAATTGAAAAATACAGAGATCGAGGGTTTGACGAAGGAAAGTGGAAGACTGGTCAGAACTGGTAGACTTGCTAGAGACGGTTTCTTCAAGTAACGCTCCAGGCCGTGTACATATAAGTTTTTTTTTTCTTTTTCTTTTTTCATTTTCCNGAACTGGTAGACTTGCTAGAGACGGTTTCTTCAAGTAACGCTCCAGGCCGTGTACATATAAGTTTTTTTTTTTCTTTTTCTTTTTCTTTTTTCTGAGTCATTCCCAACAAGAGAAATTTAAGTGTGAGAAAATATAAAATTATTGGACCACCATCTCATCCGCTCCTAAGATCAAATATGATTTTATACATAAAAAAATATGATTGGAAGAATCTTGAGCAAATGCAATACGTCTCGCCAGTGAACAAATGATTTCATCTATTGAGTCAGAAGGTAGAGACAACAAGTGTGATTTCCTTCGGTAGAAACTATAGGTCTAACGAACAAAATCACAGCTGAACGAAAGAATGGAAGTCACGTGATCAAAGGGACGGTCATTTGAAGATAGCTCCCCTAATTGTTTTCAAGATTTTTCACAAATATGTCTAAAAAGCACCCCCATTGAATATATTTTTAATCATCTGAGAATGTTTCTTGTCCAATAAGAGCTATTCATGAGATTACAATGATACACATTTTGTCTGACAGTCTAAGTTCACCCTAAAGACAGGAAGCCCTCTGTTTACTGTTGAGGATTCTCTTGAGAATGTCGACTAAAAGTATTCCAGTTGATTGAAGAGGTTTCAGCCGATCGAATGACTCTCAAACGATCGAATGAGAACATCGACAGTTTTATGAGCAGTTATGAATATGGAATAGTGTCAACATCAGTTATAAATATTAAAAGGTCTATGATGTATGTACGAATGTGAAAACGTGTAATAATGAATTATGACATCCCTATAAAAATATGGACAAACATGTGACTTTATAGATACCCCTATTATCTATTAATAGAGGGTTATTCTTTCAATGAAGGACTACTAAACTTACCCTCTTAGAACTTGGGTTGTTGTGCCCGCGCGCACACACACACTTTCTCTCTCTATCTCTCTTGCTCTCGCTCTCACTCTCTTTTCCTTTTGTCAGTCAAACATTCTACAACTTATTTGTGATCCACAAGACATTTTTTAAGTAAACATAATGCTATTTATTTTAATCTTAAATTAAAATTTTATCATGGGTGCCTTTATAAATTTATTGTCATCAAAACTTATATTTTAATAAAAAAATCATTTATTCTATCAATTGGAATATCAACAACACCTATNAAACATGTGACTTTATAGATACCCCTATTATCTATTAATAGAGGGTTATTCTTTCAATGAAGGACTACTAAATTTACCATCTTAGAACTTGAGTTGTTGTGCCAGCGCGCGCACACACACTTTCTCTCTTTATCTCTCTTGCTCTCGCTCTCACTCTCTTTTCCTTTTGTCAGCCAAACATTCTACAACTTATTTGTGATCCACGGGACATTTTTTAAGTAAACATAATGCTATTTATTTTAATCTTAAATTAAAATTTTACCATTGGTGCCTTTATAAATTTATCGTCATCAAAACTCATATTTTAATAAAAAAATCATTTATTCTATCAATTGGAATTTCAACAACACCTATTTTTTTCTTGAAAGTATAACAATATCTGTTTTTGCACACAATATATATTTATTATTATGATGAACGGACTAATTTTACACAATTTTAGTGTGCATGAAATTTTAGAGTTTGAAATCAATAGACACACTTATGGATATGGTGCTAAATATAAATATATATATACTGTTTAGAAAAATGGCTTAAAGAAAGGAATTGAAATTATAAATTGTTGGCATGTTAGTTTATATTAATTTTCATCACTTTGCATGCAAGATTTATGAAATTAGAAAAATAACCTTTTGTATACCGCCAATCATTTGTTCTATTTGTTTAGTAAATGACTAATCAAATTGGTAATTTTATTTTCTTTCTTGATCATACAAATGCATGAATGTTAAAACCTTTATTCACATTTACATATATGTTNTCAAATTGGTAAATTTATTTTCTTTCTTGATCACACAAATGCATGAATGTTAAAACCTTTATTCACATTTACATATATGTAGGTCAGCGTGTAACTTTCATGTTATTCAAACTTCATTAAAATATTATGTAAAAATTATTTGATATGTTATCATGTTCTAAACACTTATTTTGACTACATTTAAACATGTTTTTTTATCATTATTTGAGCCCAACTATGTTTGAATCATATTTAAATTGTGTTTGGACAATTTGTTTTTTGTTTTGGGTACTTGGAATGAATATTTAGAGAAAATGAAGGAAAATGAACATAAATGGTGCACTTTATATGGTGCTATAGCGTNTATATGTTGGTCAGCGTGTAACTTTCATGTTATTCAAACTTCATTAAAATATTATTTAAAAATTATTTGATATTTTATCATGTTCCTACATTTAAACATGTTTTTTTATCATTATTTGAGCCCAACAATGTGTGAATCACATTTAAATTGTGTTTGCACAATTTGAATAAGATATGTTAAGACCTTAGAAGATGTTCAAACACAATTCAATTATCATTCTAATAAGGATCAAACACAATTCAAATGCAACTTTAAATGAAATTTAAAATATATTCTATGATATTATATTTAGTTATGCAACAAATCACACTCCAAATGATTGTTTGTTTACTAGTACTTGTTGGTGCGTCGCAAGTACTATGATCTCCTATTGATGTTTTAGTATTGAATTATCCTTTGAGTCATTGTTATTCAAAGCCTTGGTTCGCATAATTTCATCTGCCTTTCATGTGGCGTGCACGTAATATTAACAATTTTTACTTGTAATATGAACATGTCGCTGCCCACATCGAAAAGGGCAAACTGATTGATTTTTTATCGCAGTTGTTTGCATAAATGAATCACGATTTATATCTTCTTAGAAGAGAGAGACACGCATATGAGAATAAAAAATATGAAATTGAATGAATAATTGTATGTAATTTAAGAAAAAAATCATAACATAAAACCAAGGGAGTTTACTCGACTCATTCTCCAGTCTCCTGCACTGCTCATGTGTGAGACTCCATATGAGGACCTCCTTCCCTTTCTTTTGCTCTGCCCACTCTCCGTGAATATGTTTCTTTGTTTTATTTATTGATAAACATTCAATCAAATTAGCCACATTTCTTTCATTCTCCTATTTAGAATACATTTTTAATGCTCTCCTATGCATAATACATTAATTTGGATTCTTGATTTACATGTATAAAATCAGAGGTATTTACACACATATCATCTAATTCTTATATATCTGCATATTTAAAATCTAAAATTGGTTTTTTACATTTATATCGCTCAAATCTTTTATATCACATAAAAAAGCCACTAATTTAACTTTTAAAAAGTGAAATAAACCTTTCCATGTATACGTTAAGTGCCCATCACATATATGATGTCATGCATGTAAAAATTGAAGTTTAGGTGTATATAAATAAATGTATAAGAATTGAGTGGTGTGTACATAAATCTTCCATAAGAAAATTGATCGATATATTATTTTGTTCAAATCATATTTTATTCTTATTTGTATAGTACTCATTTTTTTCAAAACACTTATTTGGATAACCTTCAAACATATTTTTAAATCATTTGTTGTTTGAGCCATATTCCAATAAGAATGTAATTTATGAGCCACATTATCGAACAAAAAGGTTCAAATAAGGCTTGATAGTTTGTTCGAATTGTTTGAATTGTGTTCAATCATTGTACTAACAACATTCAAGAAAATTTCAAACATAAGTTATAAAAATATTTAAAAGATATTTTTTTATATTATATATAGTTACTGTTGGCATCACTTTTTGATGTCACAAGTGTATGAAGTCCATCTACACGACTCGAGATAGTTTACGATTCGTTCGTAGCATCTAATTACTTAAGACACCCACCCAAAACTCTCTAGCACTTGTTTTGGGCATGGACTTAGAGATGGTGACATTTAGCCTCACCTAGGGGAACCTGCCGTCGGAGGTTATCATTCTGGACATGGGAGATATTCAGTGCCCATTACGGTGTTTAGGAGTCACCGCATGTCCGTCTGGAGCCTTTTGTGGCAAAGGGAAGTCATGGAGTCCCCCCATGCAGGTTGCAGGAAAGTTTGGGACACCATACCCACGTTGTGGCTTAGGGTGACCGTTGGTGGCAATTTCCCCAGTGAATAACCGATCAAAATACTCAATTTTGAAGTTGTGGGACTACATTTCACTCATATGAAGTCTCTCGTAACTTACCAATAGAGAAAATCCTTTGTCGGGCGTTCTCAGGTCAGTGTTTCGGGGCTAAATGGGAGCCAATATCGGATGCCTAGACGCCTAAAATGCCTTACTGCAAGTCTAAAAATGAGCCCCTAGAAGTTTAGCACCAGATTCTGGCATCTAGGCGACAGCCTCGAGCTCCTAGGTGCCCAAAACAACTATTTTCACGAACCCCAAAAAATAATAGGTGTGGGCCTAACACTATGGTGGCATATTAGGTGCCTAAAAGTCAGGGTCGCTGTGGCTAGGCACTGATCCATTTATAAGACATTTTTTCACAATATTAGCACCAATTTGACCCAGTGTACCCCCCATGAGATGAAATTTGCAGAGATCTTCTTGGGTTTGAGGAGATATGCATGGGGGAATGTTAAATCTATGAGATTAACCTTATTTGGCATATCTTATATGGCCTCCATTAGCCTTGTTTGGCTTAATTGAAGGTAAAGTTGGAGATTTTGCATGGGGAGACTAGTTTGAGCTCTCAATTCCACTCTCCTTTTAGCTCCTCGCTCATTTTCAATCTTGGGATTGGTTGGTGAGAGATTGAGAGTGCTAGGGGGTTGCTTCTTCTTCAGTTCTTCCTCTTGGTGGTGCATAGCTAAAGTGGAGCTTTGTGGAAAAAGAAATTGGAGAGGAGCTCAAGCAAAGAAGGGAGAACTTATTCTTCTCCTCCCAAACTCCATCTTCTTCAACTTCTTCTTCCTCGTCTCCTTCATATTCCTCCATCATTCTTCTTGAGTGCACGAGGAGATCTTCTTGAGGAAGAGTTTGACTATCAAGAGAGCAAATTGCTTACTCTTCTACACCAAATGAGAGCTTCATCTTAGCTCGAGAAGGATCATCGGCACACAATTGGATATTCATTGAAATATCATCGAGCTCTCCTTATAAAGGAGAGCTTATTTGTTCATTGGAGAAGGAGTACAGTGGACCTCGCTAGAGCTTCATTAAAACGTCATCATCTCTCCCACCACCAGGAGAGCTTCATCCTAAGATAAGAAATGCAACATCAGACACCAATTTGGTGAAATTCTCACAAATCCTTCATGCTTTCTTTCTTAGCTAGCCCTATGACTAGATTTGGTTAGGAGTTGTTGGTTCGGTCGCCCACATGAAGCAAGTTGGTTAACCGACACTAATCGACATGGTAACACTCCTTTGCATTAACCGTTGATTTCCTAGAGAATCCCTAAAGGATGCATTCCTATAAATTTTGAGAGTTTCCCTTGTGAGCCTTAGATCTATACCTAAGCGAGTTAGAATCCTAATTTTTCCTTACTTTGGCATTTCCAGCCCTTCTTTGAGGTGTTGGGATATTTGGGGTTTTTTGAAGTGATAAAAACTTTGTAGTTAGCTGACTTTACAAAATCATGAGGAGTTGCAGAATGGAAAAGCTTTGTTGTTAATTCATTCCACAACATTGTGGAAAGTTTTTTTTTTTTTTTTTTGGAAATTTGAAGGTGAAGCTCCCCACAAGACTAGCCAAAGCAGGAGGTAGCTATGTCGTATATACATGTGTTAAACCCTAGGTACCTACGTAAGGTCGTTAGGATGACTTTCACGTGTCATCGGGCATTTTGGGTTGCATTTCATATTGATCCACCATAAAATTACTTATTTTAGTGCATATTTTATGATCTTTTTTATGCATGCTTTTTAGGATATTGCACTTTAAAGGAATGTATTTTCTATATTTTTTGTTTTGGGTACTTTGAATGAATATTTAGAGAAAATGAAGGAAAATGAACATAAATGATGCACTTTATATGGCGTTATAGCGCTGACCCCTGGTGTTATAATGCCACAAACGGGCGTAATGGGCGCTATAGCGCCCAAACTGACATTGTAGCGCAAATAATTACCCTTCTAGAAGATTCAATGAATTTGGCCGAATTTTAAAGGGGTGTTTGANAGCATGATCGACTTATTTTTCAGGTTTGATTGGTCACTCCGGCTCGATCACTTGCTTATATGGGTATAATCGGTCATCCTAAGCCGATCACATAAACATTTGAGTTTTAACTACCGCCCCATGTACATCACCTGCTTTGGGTGTGATGGGTTGTCTTGGGCCGATCTTCCAATACTTTGGGTTTAATTGACTGCCCCGTGTTGATCACTTGATTTGGGTTCTATCAGGCCGTCCTGGGTCGATCACCCAATCATTTGTATTTGATCGACCGTTGTGCGTCAATCACCTACTCTAGGTTTAATTGATCGTCTGATTCTATCACTCTATTTAAGTCTGATCAACAGTTTCGGGCCGATCGCCCACTCTTTTGGGCCCGATCAATCATCCTGGATCGATCGACCCATTTTTTTGGTTTGACCGATCAGCACGACCCGACCGAACGATCACTTGTATGTTTGTATGCTTTTTGCATTTTAATTTTTTCTTTGCATGTGTATGAAATTTTTTTTTTGACTATATGTCTATNATTTATTCACAGTAGCCGCTAAATATAAATTGGGATAATTTTTTTTGCAATATTTTGGAGATTAAAAATACATGTAATTGTGAGTTGGGTCACATATGTGTGTTAATTTGTTGCATTTTGCATGTGAATTATTGTGCACATCATACGTGTGATCGCGTGAGAATTTCAGTTTGATTGATCAACCGATCACTTTGGGTCTAATCGGTCGTCCCAGCCTGATCGACCTATTTTGTAGGCTAGATCAACCGTCTATCCTGATCGTCCGATCTTTTGGGTTTGATCAACCACACCGGTTTGATCGCCCACTTTGGGATTGATTGTTTGTCCTTGCCTATTGACTTATTTTTCAGGTTTGATTGCCCAATCTTTTGAGTTTGATCGACCGCAATCATTTGAACGCCCGTTTTGGATCTAAGTGGCCACCCCAGCATGATCGACTTATTTTTCAGGTTTGATTGGTCACTCCGGCTCGATCACTTGCTTATATGGGTATAATCGATCATCCTAAGCCGATCACACAACCATTTGAGTTTTAACTACCGCCCCATGTACATCACCTGCTTTGAGTGTGATGGGTTGTCTTGGGCCGATCTTCCAATACTTTGCGTTTAATTGACTGCCCCGTGTTGATCACTTGATTTGGGTTCTATCAGGCCGTCCTGGGTCGATCACCCAATCATTTGTATTTGATCGACCGTTGTGCGTCAATCACCTACTCTAGGTTCAATTGATCGTCTGATTCTATCACTCTATTTAAGTCTGATCAACAGTTTTGGGCCGATCGCCCACTCTTTTGGGTCCAATCAATCATCTTGGATCGATCAACCCATTTTTTTGGTTTGACTGACCGTCACGACCCGGACGAACGATCACTTGTATGTTTGTATGCTTTCTGCATTTTAAATTTTTTCTTTGCATGTGTATGAAATTTTTTTGACTATATGTCTATGTTTTATTTCATTACATGTAAAGTAGTTTTGACTTGTATACTTTGCATGTGGCATGTTTGGGGTGTCTCTTGTGGTATCTCTTTGAGCACCCCCACTTGTGATGCCTATGTAAGTGCCCGCATTTGTAAGTGTCTTCTCCACATACGACGATGTATGCACAAAGATGAAAATTTGGAGTTGGCTCACTTATAATCCATCTATTTCACTCCCTATGATGCCACATGGAGTGTCGTAGGTATTCCACATTGTGTTAAACACGAGTCATGCTTCCTAGCTACTGAACTCGTGTGAGGCACGATGTGTGTTCACTTGAGTATATGATTCTTACTCGTATGAATCATATGACTCAGTATGTTTGGCAATTTGCATCTTCTTATGTTTGTCATTTGAGTGTCATTTGCATATCATTGATACACCTAAAAATGATTAAATTTTTCATATACTTATAATGCCTATATTTAGTAAATTTCAATGATATTGCACTTTAAGGGAATATATTTTATATATTTTTGGTTTCAGGTACAGAAAATGAAGTTTTGGATAAAATGAAGCAAAAGCGGTGCAATTTGAAGAAAAAACGAGCAAGAAAATTTTTTTTGTCCTTANTGTTTGTCATTTGAGTGTCATTTGCATATCATTGATACACCTAAAAATGATTAAATTTTTCATATACTTTTAATGCCTATATTTAGTAAATTTCAATGATATTGCACTTTAAGAGAATATATTTTATATATTTTTGGTTTCAGGTACAGAAAATGAAGTTTTGGATAAAATGAAGCAAAAGCGGTGCAATTTGAAGAAAAAATGAGCAAGAAAATTTTTTTTGTCCTTACACGTTTCGATATGTCATTCTATGCTTAATATTTTTTACACTTCTCACATATTTTTTAATGAAATTATACTTTAAAAAATATTATTTTAATGCTTATTTTATTGGTCTATCTATTAGGAATGAAACGCAACTGAAATAGGGCATAATAGAGCTAAAACAGAGCCAAACGAAGCAAAATGGTGGAGCTGTGCAGGGTGGGCACTGACGGCGGCCAAAACAGCTCCGATAGCACCCGAGACAGTTTGGACTCGATGCTGAGCGAATTTTTAGAAGCTTCAATTTATTTGGACACTTTTTGGAAGGTTGCTCGAGACTTCTCTTGGGAAATTCGTCCCTACACTATAATAGAGTGTTTTTATGTCAAAAAAAGTTGTGTGTGTGAGTAGAAAAACATTGAGAATGTTTAGAGATATTAGAATAAGAGTAGAAATGTAGATTTCTACATTTTTCGAGAGATTGGTGAGAGGATTCTGAGATAATCTGTAAGGGAATGTTCTAGCATTGCATAGATCAGTAAGAGACTTTGTGGGAGAGATTTTCATTTTTCTTTTAAGGGGAAAAAACTAAGTATTGTGTTTTTCATTATCTTATGATTTTGCAAACACTTATCTAGTGAATTTGCTTTAATTTAATAAAGTTTTTCGTTGTGTTTTTTTCGTGCTTTATGATGTGTTTCTTTTATTTTTTCTTTTTTTTGGAAATAGTTNACTTGAGTATATGATTCTTACTCGTATGAATCATATGACTCAGTATGTTTGGCACTTTGCATCTTCTTATGTATGTCATTTGAGTGTCATTTGCATATCATTGATACACCTAAAAATGATTAAATTTTTCATATACTTATAATGCCTATATTTAGTAAATTTCAATGATATTGCACTTTAAGGGAATATATTTTATATATTTTTGGTTTCAGGTACAGAAAATGAAATTTTGGATAAAATGAAGCAAAAGCGGTGTAATTTGAAGAAAAAACGAGCAAGAAATTTTTTTTTGTCCTTGCACGTTTCGATATGTCTTTCTATGCTTAATATTTTTTACACTTCTCACATATTTTTTAATGAAATTATACTTTAAAAAATATTATTTTAATGCTTATTTTATTGGTCTATCTATTAGGAATGAAACGCAACTAAAACAGGGCGAAACATATCTAAAACAGAGCCAAACGAAGCAAAATGGTGGAGCTGTGCAGGGTGGGCACTGACGGTGGCCAAAACAGCTCCGATAGCACCCGAGACAGTTGGACTCGATGCTGAGCGAATTTTTAGAAGCTTCAATTTATTTGGACACATTTTGGAAGGTTGCTGGAGACTTCTCTTGGGAAATTCGTCCCTACACTATAATAGAGTGTTTTTATGTCAAAAAAAGTTGTGTGTGTGAGTAGAAAAACATTGAGAATGTTTAGAGATATTAGAATAAGAGTAGAAATGTAGATTTCTACATTTTTCGAGAGATTGGTGAGAGGATTTTGAGATAATCTGTAAGGAAATGTTCTAGCATTGCATAGATCAGTGAGAGACTTTGTGGGAGAATTTTAATTTTTCTTTTAAGAGGAAAAAACTAAGTATTGTGTTTTTTATTATCTTATGATTTTGCAAACACTTATCTAGTGAATTTGCTTTAATTTAATAAAGTTTTTCGTTGTGTTTTTTTCGTGCTTTATGATGTGTTTCTCTTATTTTTCTTTTTTTTGGAAATAGTGGCATGAGAAAATTATGACGTTATTTTTCTTTTATTATTTTTTTGCAATGAGTATGATTCATATTTAGGATATTGAGATGCATTATAGAAGAAATTTTAATTATAAATTTGATGGTTTTTACTTGCACTTCATTTACATTACAATAAGGGCTCATTGTAGTGTTAAAATTCGTTGTAATTGCATTAAGACCCGAGAGAGCGGTGTAATTCTCAACAAAGTGAAGCCACGTTCAAATTTCATTGATGGTGAAGTTCATGGGGGTTGAGTGCAAATAAATATGGAAATATATATATAATGTTGGGCANGCAAACACTTATCTAGTGAATTTGCTTTAATTTAATAAAGTTTTTCGTTGTGTTTTTTTCGTGCTTTATGATATGTTTCTCTTATTTTTTCTTTTTTTTTGGAAATAGTGGCATGAGAAAATTATGTCGTTATTTTCCTTTTATTATTTTTTTGCAATGAGTATGATTCATATTTAGGATATTGAGATGCATTATAGAAGAAATTTTAATTATAAATTTGATGGTTTTTACTTGCACTTCATTTACATTACAATAAGAGCCCATTGTAGTGTTAAAATTCGTTGTAATTGCATTAAGACCCGAGAGGGCGGTGTAATTCTCAACAAAGTGAAGCCACGTTTAAATTTCATTGACGGTGAAGTTCATGGGGGTTGAGTGCAAATAAATTNGATGCATTATAGAAGAAATTTTAATTATAAATTTGATGGTTTTTACTTGCACTTCATTTACATTACAATAAGAGCCCATTGTAGTGTTAAAATTCGTTGTAATTGCATTAAGACCCGAGAGGGCGGTGTAATTCTCAACAAAGTGAAGCCACGTTCAAATTTCATTGACGGTGAAGTTCATGGGGGTTGAGTGCAAATAAATAGGGAAATATATATATAATATTGGGCGTATAATTGGAGATTTTAGGGTGACAGAATAAAATCCCCAATTTGGTCTTAGAGTTTGAGAACTAAAGCGAGCGTTAGCCTTCAAGGGAAGAGAAGTAGGAGCTCTGGAGTGAAAGTCAGTATCCTCCCAGCCTAACCACAGATTTAGGGATTAAACCTGAGAATGACTAATGATTTTCTATAACACTGAATCAGGGTAGATAATTAAATTAGCTTCCATTTGACACATATAATATTTAATGTATCTCATTTCTTTACATTATCCAATTCACTACATAAGAATAATAANAAAGTCAGTATCCTCCCAGCCTAACCACAGATTTAGGGATTAAACCTGAGAATGACTAATGATTTTCTATAATACTGAATCAGGGTAGAGAATTAAATTAGCTTCCATTTGGCACATATAATATTTAATGTATCTCATTTCTTTACATTATCCAATTCACTACATAAGAATAATAGTTTTTAACATCTTAAAATTCTCCAAACCAATTCATCCAGAAAGGGTTATCTTTATAATTAATATTTATATTTAGGAATTGTTATTATCCTTACATTTAACATTCACATTTAGGAGTAGTTTCTAGATAAAAAACCATTTTAATCGACGTTTCAAACTAAGGACTAATAGTAGTATACTGAAATTTGACTAAGGACATCTTTCCTCGCTTCCTCGTGGGGTCGATATTTAAGGCTTAATCAGAAATTCCTATATTACTTGAAGCGATACGTGCACTCGCGTAGAACCCATAGTGTGTGAACTATTTACTATATTTTATAACATTTCAATTTTACACATTAACTACTTAATATAAATTGGGTTAAGTTATTTATCATATTTTTTAAAACTAAATTACTGCGTAATTTCACGACAAGTCAAGTTTTTTGCACTGTACTAAGGATTTAAACTGACACAAAACACGCAAAAAATAGTACATGCTAGGGGCGCATCCATCATACACTTGACCTTTCTCATATGCTTGTTACATTTTTGTATGCTTAACTTGTCGAATTTGTCTTGTTCGATATCTTGCATGTATTCATGTGCGTTTGGTGAGTGCCTCTTAGGTAAGGTGTAAATCCTTTTCATAAGTATACTTTGACTTGATGCAAACTCATTCATAGCCGCTGTCTGATTGTAGCATGGTTCCCTGAATCCCACGAGTAGGCGTAATTCCTTTCAATGCTAATTTGTTTTTTTGACACATCTCATTCGTGTGTGACATGTTGCATGTATGCATCCTTGCATCATTGCATCCATTGACATGATGTGTGCTTTGCCTTTTTGGGCGCTCGTTGTGAATATTTGTGCTTCGGTCAAACAATCACAATGTGGTCATTTTGCATGTTTGTATGCTTGTCCATTTGCCTTGATGACTGGTCCTACTCGTTAGGAGTGTGGCCCGTTTATTGGTCGTGATACTCAAACAAGCATTTTCAGTGAGGATATCGTGGCGAGCAATTCAAGTTTCTATATCATGAGCAACAAATTGTATGACTATGCTAATGATTTAAGGACTCTAAAGTATGTCGCATGCGTCCTTAACTCACATTTTATGGTCCACTATTTTAAAGTAAAAAAAAAATTTTTTTGCTGCTATAGGCACTATCCACCCACTTTAAAACTATATATGTTAGGCTATATATGAAGCCACTTCTCTTAAATGTCACTACTTTCTTGTAACTTACTTTAGATCCTTTGAATCTTTATGATGGGCCGAGTGTGCGACCCCTTCATAGTCATATGCACTTAGATACTAGTTATGACACTTTCGTGTAGGTCGAATACTTTTTTTATTTTTCTATGTATTTTTTAAAGTCATGTAGCAGAAACAAGATACGGGCACCGGTTTGAAGACATTTTGAGACTAGAACCGCGCGATGGGGGATCATGAGTAGCAGCTCGTGTCTCATATCTTAATTATGCATTTGATATTGATGTATAAAATTATGACCGAGCATGCATATGCAGAGTCAAACTGCTTATTTTTTTTCTGAGATATGTCGCAGACCCAACGACCCTGACCTTTCTTATTATTTTATTTGGCTTGTTTTATTTGCATTCACATGCTTGGGTGCTTTGTTATTTCACCCGTTTTCATGTGTGGCTTGTCTGATGATTTGACGATATAATTCAAACTCTTTAGGATTTAAAATTCTAAATTTGCTACAAAATCTTGATAAAATATTCTAGATAATAAAAACTTTAGGATAAAAATATTTAGGATTTTCAAATTTGCACTTCTAGTTTCCTGCATGACATTCGAGCCATGTTTAAAATGTNTTTAGGATTTAAAATTCTAAATTTGCTACAAAATCTTGATAAAATATTCTAGATAATAAAAACTTTAGGATTAAAATATTTAGGATTTTCAAATTTGCACTTCTAGTTTCCTGCATGACATTCGAGCCAGGTTTAAAATGGGTTGCTTGCAAGAATATCACCCAAGTCATATAATACGACATTCACTCTTAGGACTGTGGTAGATAGCTGCATTCATATTTGCATGTCCCGATGAGAGGGCTCCGTGTTTCTCCAACTTGACCGACCCAACATATATTTCTATTTAGGTGGTTGTCTAGTGCGTTTATGGTGTCAAAAAACTCTCGACCCAGACGGGTGTAAGGTGTTAGAAGGCTCTTGGCCCGATCGCCCGATATTTTGGCCGCACCGGTTTGATCACTCACTTTGTCTCAAATTAATTGTTTCAAACCAATCAACTTATTTTCCAAGCTCGGTTGACCGCCCCGAAATGATCAACCGCTTCTTTTGGGTGCGATCGACGGTCCCGGGCTGATCACCTGATCTTTTGAGTTTGATTGACCACCCCTGTTGATCACCTGCTTTGGTGTATGATTAGCTATTCTGGGTCGATCACCCGATCCTTTGCGTTTGATTAACTGCCTCGTGTCAATCACTTATTTTGAGTTCGATCGTATGTCCTGAGCAGATCACCTGATCATTTAGGTTCGATCGACCGTTATGCGTTGATCACCCACTTTGGGTTCGATCAACCGCTCAAATTAGATCACCTCTTTTGGGTTTGATCATCCATTACGGGTTGATCACCAATTCTTTTGAGTTCGATTGNCGTTTGATTAACTGCCTCGTGTCAATCACTTATTTTGAGTTCGATCGTATGTCCTGAGCGGATCACCTGATCATTTAGGTTCGATCGACCGTTATGCGTTGATCACCCACTTTAGGTTCGATCAACCGCTCAAATTAGATCACCTCTTTTGGGTTTGATCATCCATTCCGGGTTGATCACCAATTCTTTTGGGTTCGATTAATCATCCCGGNCTTCTTGATTAAATCTGCTTTGCTCAAAGCAAGAAAAAGCATGAATATGCCACTTTANTCATATTTCACCCATTCTGAATCAAGAGGCAACCATTTGTAGTTGCTATCTCTAATAGCGTAGTGATGAAAAACAGTANTTGTTCGAATTGTTCGAATTGTTCGAATCGTTCGAGTTCGTAATGTTCGAAATGTTCGAAATTCTCTCTTTCTCTAAATTTTTACTCATACCACTTAATTCTTATGTATTTGCAATTTTACATGTCTAACACAAAAAATTTATATTTTAAATAAATTGTTTTCCAATATAGATCATGTATGTAACAATTTTATAAAGAACTGAAATGTTATAAAACAACAAAATATATATTATATAAAGAACTGAAAAACAACAAGAAAATAAATAAAAAACTGAAAATCCCAACATTCTTTCATCTTTAATCCTTCAGTCTGCTCATTTCAGAAGAATGAGTTAAGCATGTTTCCACTTTTATCAACTGAATGTTGATCATTATGGTTGTTTGCGAACAATCGGGTGTGGTGACGCTTTTGAACAAACACAAAAGTGAGAAGAGGTTGATAATCAGCCTCCAAAGAAGCACACACCTGTAATATTATCAGTGGAAAACACGAGTGAACAGAAAAATTCAATAACAAGAAATTTAAATAAAGGGAATTTGATAGATAAGATACATTGCAGAGAAAGAACAAAAAAAAAAGCTAAAAAAATTACGGACAATTACATACATACATCTTATCCCGATGTAATTACATATCTAGCACCTAAACTTCATATTTAAAAAAAAAATACCACCATTTTTAACTTTCTAAAAGTGAAAAGCAACTTTTCATGCATAGGTAAGATGATATGTATGCAAAAAATGTAATTTAGGTGTTGGATATATAAATATATAAGTGAGTTATATATATATATGTAAATTATCCAAAAAAATAATTAAAACATATACCTTGCGTATTGCATCAAGGTATAAGAAGCTTGGTA